>BDSI01000025.1:0-197500 GCA_003117195.1 Eudorina sp. 2006-703-Eu-15 | reverse complement strand
GTCCGCTGCTGCTGCGGGGCATACCGCGCGGACGGCTGATGGGCCGATCTGTGACCAACCCGTCCCAGAAGTCCGGCGGGCGCACGAAGCCGCACGTACACAGCCATCAGGTGTTGGTTGGTTGGTTGGTTGTTACATGGTGTATTACGGCTATAAACATCAGGTGTATATATCGCGCCGGACAGCTGCATTGGTGTCCCGTACAAATCGTCATGGTTCCTTCCGCCGGGGAAAACGCGTCTGCGCGGCGTGGGCCATCATGGGCCAGCAGGTTTCCAGAAACAACGTTTCTGTCAGAGAAACCACCGAAAAGAGGAAGCTCTGCAAGAGGACAACTTCCCGCTCCCGCGGCGGTGTTGCGACCCACCTCGCCTGCCTCCCCCTCCCCTCGACCACTTGACCTCAACGGCGCACACAATAACGGCCCCCGCCCGTTCAACAGCCCCTACTCCTCCCTCCCTCTCAAGCTGGTGCGACGACCGCAGACCCCCCCCCCGCCCCGCCCCGGCCCCTGATGGTTGTGACAACGGCCGGGACGACAGGACGACTGCGGATACGACAGCACCCTCCTCCTCCTTCTTCTTCGTCTGGAAAACGCCGATCCCAGCTAGCGCCGCTTCTTCCGCCCCCGCTTGTGTCTGCTGGACGGCGGCTGATGACCAGCGGCCTGCTGCGACCGCGCCGCCGCCGCCGCCGCCGCCGCCGCCGCCAGGGCGCCGCGACTGCTCGCCTCGCCAGGCTCGTCCGCCTGCTGGCCCCCCGCAGCCCCCTGCAGCGCCTCCAGCGCCTGCTGGGGCGGCAGGCGGGTCAGGAAGGCGGCCCGCCAGCTCAGGTCCCGGACCGCCGTCAGCGCCACCGAGGCCAGCACCACGGCCAGGGCCGCTGCGGCAGCCCCTGCCCACGCGGCCCAGTCCCGCCGCTGGTGGCGGCGCACCCCGTCCTGCCCCTTCCTGGAGTCGGATGATGCGGGGCTGTGGAAGAGCAGCGTGAGCACCACCAGCACCGCCGCCCAGCAGGGTCGGTTGCCCCTGAAGTGGACCTGGCGTGGGCGATCGATTGGGCGGTTGGGCGCTTGGGTGATTGGTTGGCGCCAAGTGGCGGCGCACAGCGGTGGATGGGAGGGTGGTCGGAGTGCAGACAAGGCAGTGCAAACAGAGCAGCGCAAACCAGGCAGTGCACAGGCTGCCACTGTATACGGCAGCCAAGGCGCGGACGTACGTCCCATCGGGTGGTAGGTCCGGGGAGGGGACCTCGCTTACCTGTGGTTGGGCGGTGCAGAGGGCCCGGAGGAGAAGGCAAAGGCGTTCTCCCCCCGGCCCCAGCAGGAAGAAGAAGAGGATGACGATGACGATGGCAGCAGCCGGGAGGCCGTACGGCAATGAGCGGTCAGGGAAGATCCGTCAGGATGGACGAAGTACGGCCCCGCAGTAGCAGGAAGACGAAAGGACGTACGACATGCGTGCCGCAGATGGCCACGCGCGGCGCGGAGATAAGAGGCGGCGGGTCCATGCGGCGGCGGGGGAGGGGGCGTGGAAGAAAGGGGAAAAGGGGTACGGCGTGTACGACAGGCGAGGAAGTGTACGACAGGCCACGACGCGGTGCAGACCCGGGGAGAGCGGTTGCAGGGATCACGTTTAGCGCGGGGGTGTGTGTGGTAGGCGAAATGTTACGTACTCACGCTGTACGACACGGGGTGTGATACCGCCAGCACCGATGCCAGTACGCGACCCACTCGCAGCGGCAACTGCAGCTGCTGCCCCACGGGTCCCGTCTCTTGATCGTCGTGGTGGTGTACGGCGGCGATGTACAGCAGGACGAGACAAATCACTTGCCAGATTCGCAGGGCCGGGTCGCGGTAGCTGGGGTGGAAGACGAACGGTCGTGATGGACGTGACGAGGTGTCAGGTGTCAAGAACTCAAAGTTGGGGAATGAGGAACAGAACAGTTGCGGGTCTCGCACATTAACATTTTTGGCTAAGGTTTTGGGCTAAGGTTTTAGGGTTTTAGGATTGTCTAGTAGTAAGCTGGACCCGAGTCTGTGTCAGTGTTGCGGACCGACCAGGACACCCATCCGGGCACCATCATCAGCACCACCTACAGTACCCCTACCGGCATGCAGCATCAACCCTATCAGCACCGGTCCCGCAGCTGGGGGAAACGCGCAGATTACTTCCGTACAGTTCCGTACAATGTGCAAAAGCGCGCGCGCGGCCCGGGCCCCACCGGAAGCTGCTGCTGCCGGCGGCCTCCAGCGCCCTCAGGAGCAGCGCCGGCAGCAGCAGGCCGCCCAGGCACAGCGCCGCCTGACCCCGGGCCCACCGAGGGAGGCAGCCCAGGCAGCGGAGGCGGGCCACCAGCGGGGTCCAGACGGCCGCCGCCGCCGCCGCCGCCGCCTCGCCGCCGCCGCCGCCGCCGCCGCCACCACGACTATCGCTGCTGGGCTCGGAAGAGCAGCACCCGCACCGCTGCCCACACGCGCCCCGGGCCATCAGCAGCACCGCCGCCGCCAGCCCCGCCAGCACCGCGCTGAGGGCCGCGGCGGCCAGGTCCCGGGGCAGCGCCGCCCGGGAGCGGAAGGCCGCGAAGGCGTCCTCCGCGCCCGGATGCCTGCGGGCAGACAGCCAGACAGCCAGACAGCCAAACAGCCATAAAGGGGGGAGCGGAGGAGGTCAATCCAACCGGAGATGAGAAGGGGGGTTGAGGGAGGGCAAACCCACACGAGGGGCAGGGAAGAGGACTCAGCCAGGCAGCCAGGCAGGCAGCCAGTCACCCGCCCACCCACAAGAGGGAAGGGGCGGGGGCGCCAATCCAGGGGGAGGGGGTCGAGGGAGGGGCCACACACACCCGTCCGCAAGTGGGGAAGCGGGGAGGGGAGGGGACAAAAAAGGGGGCCGTGAGAGCGAGGTCCTGCTGCAGTACGGCATGCATGGTCCCTGCCGTACCTTCGGAAGCCGGCTCCTCGCCGGTGGGGCTCGCGGCGCCCGCGGGGTGCCGCTGCGCTGCCTTCTACCGACGACGGTGACACCCATCCATCCATTCTTCCATTGCGCCTGGTCGGTCGGTTCTGTGCAGGTCTGTCACCATCGCACCCACCCTCCCCTCCCCTTCCCAGCTCCCCTCCCCGCCCCTCCCCAGCTCCCCTCCCCGCCCCTCACCGGCTCCCCTCCACCACTGGGTCCTCCCAACCCGCTTCCCCACACTCTTTCCTCCCCCCCCTGCTCACCACCACACGCTTTACCGCCCTGTCCCTGCCCCGACATCCCACGCCCGACACCCGACCCGCACCTGAAGCCGTTGAGGACCGCCCGCATCGCCAGGGACAGGGGCAGGGGCGGGGGCGGCTGCGGGGGCGGGGGCTGGACCAGCCGTTGACGGGCTGAGGAGTCCTTCCCCCGCGGCTGCCGCGGCTGCTGCTGCTCCCCTGGAGGTGCCACCGGCGGCGGCGGCGGCGACGGCGGCTCACTTCCCGCTGTGGCGGCGCCTGACGACTCACTCTCAGAGCCCTGCGCCGCTTGCTGGGGCTCGGCCCGGACCTGGGGCTGGTCCTGGGGCTGCCCACCCGCTTGCTGGGGCTGGGTCTGGGGCTGCTGCTGCTGCTGCTGCTGCCGCTGCTGCGCCCTCCTCGTCCCGCTCATCAGCGCCGGTCCGCCTGCAAGCAGCGACGTCCGCGGTGGGGTGGGCAGCCGTCGACGGAAACAGAGGCGGGGCGTTCGTGAGAGCTGGGAAGAGGCGGCAGCGGCAGCGGCAGCGGCAGCCGCGGGGCCCACGGGGGAGGAGACCGTTTGCACCGATTGCCCCAACAGATGGTTGAGGAAAGAAGGACGAGCAAGTACCCCCTCCAGTTACCCTCACATCCTGAAACCAAATCGATTTCCGTTTCGACGCTGAGTGAATGTACAGCACTATTTGCGGGTAGCGAAGAGATGTACGGACAATGTATGGATGATGTACGGACGATGTACCACTCGCCTGCCTTGTGCACCTCGGCCCGGAGGTACCGGACCGTGTGCGTCAGCCCGATCTCGTCCATGTACGACACCAGGCCGTTGCCCAGGTCCCGCAGCTCCGCCTCGCGCCACGCCTCCACCGCGCCCCGCCCCAGCTCCGCCTCCTCCGCCAACAGCCTCTCGCAGCCCAGCAGCAGCGTCACCACGTCCGACATGAGGTCTGAGAAGTGCCGCGTGAAGGCGCACGCGCGGATGACCCGTGGGTCAGTGGCGGCGGCCGGCCGCGTCGGATCCGCCTCGGCCGCGGCGGAGGCCGCCACCGCGTCCGCGATGTCGTCCATCAGGCCGCACAGCTCCTCAGCGACATCACCCTTGACCACCGCGAGCGGCACACACAGCAGCGCGGGGGACGACCCCACCACCTCCCGCCCAGCGGTGCCGCCGCCGCCGCCGCTGGGGGCGGCGGCGGCGACTCCCGACGGCCGCTCGCCGCCTCCGGGAGGGCGGGTCCTCCGCGAATGGTGTCGCAGGTGCTGTTGCTGCTGCTGCTCGTCCGGTCGAGGCCTGTACGGCAGTACAAGCAGGGCCGCGTTCCTCCCGGCCTCCAGCTCGGACAGGTCGAGCCTGCGGCGGGGAGGGGAGTTTCAGGGGTTCGGCGGATGGCGGCTGCGGCACCACAACCTCGGCAAATACGGTAGCCACAACCTCATGCTCCCGACCAAGTCGCCCGGCGTTGGCCCGGGAATTGAATCCAGGGCCTTTCAAAGTCCGCGAGTCCGGAAACGCCAGACCTGTCCTGACGTCCGTCACCTTATGTTGAACTCAAATCGCCGACCCCGCTACTCGTACTTTGTACGACAGTGCTGTACCGAATGTCGGCACGCACGCGCCGTCCTCTATTTTGCGCCCGGCCTGTGCCGTACATTGTAGCCGGTCGGCATACCGTTCGCATACCCTCCCCAACCAAAGAACCACGGGAAGTGCAAACCCCCATCGAAATGCCGTACTCCCGTATCCCCAATAACCCCCAATAACGGATGCGACGCCCCACCTGCCGTACTCACCTGACACTGGCCCCCTCCCTGACGTCCACCGTCAGCCGCTCCACCTCCGCCACCACCGCGCCGTACTGCGTCACCACCACCCGCACGTCCAGGGAGGGAGGGTCGCCCTCCTCTTCCTCCTGGGCGGCGGCGGCGGCTCCGTCGCCGCCACGCGTCGCCGCCGCCGCCTGGCCGCCTTGCCCTCCTCCTCGGCTCGGGTGCCCGTCCCGACCCCGACCCCGACCCCGACCCCGGCCCCGAAACCCTAGACCCCGACCCCCCCGCACTCGGTCCTGGTCGCTCTCCCCGTCGCTGCAGTCGCTGCGGTCGCCGCCCGCCTGGCGGCGCATGCCGCCGCCGCCGTCGGCGCTGCCGTACTGTTGTTGCCGTACTTCTTCCCGCTCGATAAAGAGGTGCAGCAGGGGCTTCCTTGGATCGGGGTTGAGTACGGGCGGCTGGGGGGCTGAGGCGGCCGCGTCGGGTGCCGTACTTGGATCCCGAAGACCTCCGCGGCGGGACGTCGCCGCTACCTCCGCTGCTGCCCCCGCAACGCCGCCGCCGCCGACGGCGGCAGCACCTCCCCGCCGCCGGCGGTGCCCTCCCTGGCCTGCTGCAGTACTGGCCGGGGCTTTCCGGATCTGGATCTCGATGACGGGCGGATCCAGCAGCGCCAGGAGCCGTACACCGCGCACGGAGCCGCGGGGCGTCCTGGCGGGGGGTACGGCGGGGGCGGCGGTGGCGGCGCCGGCGCCGCGGAGGAACGTGGGGGGCGGCGGAAGCTGCACGCTGGGGCGCCGGCGGCGGCTGCTGGGGCCGGAGCTGGGCTGTAGCGCCCAGACGGTCTCCTGACGGCAGTAGCAGTGGCAGCAGTAGCAGTAGCAGTAGCAGCAGTAGCAGTAGCAGTAGCAGCAGCAGGAGTAGCAGGGGCAGTAGTAGGAGCAGCAGTAGCAGTAGCAGGAGTAGCAGGAGTAGCAGGAGCAGGAGTAGCAGTAGCAGGGGCAGCAGCAGTAGCAGGGAGCGGAGGCGGGGGCCGGGGGGGGGGACCGGGAGGAGCGGAGGCGGGGGCCGGGCAGTAGCAGCAGCAGTAGCAGGGCCAGTAGGAGCAACAGTGTCAGTGTCAAGGGTTACAGCGGGAGGGCGTGCAACGTGGGTCATTGGTTGTCAGGGCATGAGGTGACCCACCCCACCCCACCCCACCCCACCCCACCCCACCCCACCCCACCCCACCCACCCCACCCCACCCCACCCCACCCCACCCCACCCCACCCCACCCACCCCACCCCACCCCACCCCACCCCACCCCACCCCACCCCACCCCACCCCACCCCACCCCACCCCACCTAGGGCATCGCGGCAAGTCCGGGGCGGTGGCAAGCGGGTCACCACCACTCCGCCCGTGGAAGTGGAAGGCCCCACGATGGACAAACATCGGCCGAAACCCTACAACTCACCATCCCGCTGCACTCCCACCCACCCACCCGCCCGTACGACATCACGAACGGACGTGGGACCCCACCTGCCGTACGGACAGGCCCGTGCCAGAGCGGGTGGACCTCGGCGAGGCACCCGCCCAATCCGCCGCCTCCTCCGCCGCCTCCACCGCCGCCGCCGCCGCCGCCGCCGCCCCGGTCTCCTCCCCGACGGCGGCAGCGGCGGCCATGCCGCCCTCGTCCCGGCGAAGCGCTTCGGACCGCCGCCGCAAGGTGCCGTACAGGGACGGCTCGTCGCCGCCGTGCGGAGGCAGGGGCGCCTCCGCCTCCGCCGCCGCCGCCGGAGCAGCAGCAGCAGCTCCTCCGTACAGAGTCCCATGGGTCGGCCCCCGGATGTCCAGCTGCCTCACCAGCTCCGCCTCAAGCCGCGCCACCGCCTCCGCCGCCGCGTCGTCATCCAAATCGTCGCCTTGATACTGCGGTTGTACGGTAGTACGGCAGCCGCCGCGGGGTCACAGCCGTCTGAGAACGCGGCCAAGTTCCTCCCTGGCCCCCATCAGGACGCTATGCCCCCGCCCTCCGGGCCCCCCTCCGGCCCAGGCCCGTCTGACCGTTTTTCCTCTACTCCCCCCTTCCCCCAGCCTCTCCCCTCGCCCCCTTCCTCCCCCCTCCCCCCAGCTTCCCCTTCCTCCTCCCTCCACCCTCCTCCCCTCCTGGCCCCTCCACCATCCACCCCCCTCACCGGCAGCCCCAGGATCAGCTGCACGCAGCCCCCCAGGTAGTGCTCCTCGCGAAGGTGACACAGCCAGGGACCGGGGCCGCCGCCGGGTCCGGGTCCCCCGCGGCCGGGTCCCGCGGGGGGGACAGAGCCCCCCGCGGCGGCGCCTGCAGCGCCACCACCACCACCACCATCATAACCACCACCAGTCGCGGCAGGATCTGCGGCGGCGGCATGGGAGACGTTGGCGTCGGGCGGAGATGGCGTCGGCGGCCTGGACCCCTCCCCCTCCTCCCTTTCCTCCTCCGTTTCCTCCCCCCCCTCCCCCTCCCCCTCCTCCACCTCGGCCTCCTCGCCCCCCTCCTCCACCTCGCCCCCCTCCTCCTCCCCATCCTCCACCTCTGCCCCACCCACCCTGGAGTGACGTGTCCACCGCTGCGCGCGTCGCGGCGGACAGAATCGAGACGGCCTCCTCGTACGGCATGTCGGTCGGGACGTCCACCTGCGGGCACCGGATCGCCACGTGAAAGGTACTGCGCTGCTATTTATAGACGTATTGGTACTGCGCTGCTACTGTTAAGGATGTTACAGCGGACCCCGCGGGTCATCGGTGACGGCCATCGGCGACGTTGCCAGATAGAGCAAGGGTCTGCCCCCGGTGGCCGGGGAGGGGTCGGTGGCGACCCGGCGTGCGTCCCGACCCCAGTGAACAGAGGGAGGGAGTGCCGTGGCCTTCAGGTAACACACGCAGGCTGGTGTCTCTCTCTCCGTCTGCCGTCTCCTTGTCCCGGTGCGCCAGTCAGTCAACGAGTCCAGTCGGTCATGCAGTCAGTCAAGTGACTGCGGGGCGTGTCGCCCCTTCGCTTCGCCGCTTCGCAAGCAGGGCGCCAAAGGGTGGAAGAGCGAGTTGAAACGTCAAGGGGAATCCATCCTCTGACGCGTGTGTGATGCCGTACAACCGTCCGTACGTACTTTGAGCGACAACGCGAGGCGCCGCCTGGACGAGCGGTACAGCAGGGCCGCCGCCCTCCTCATCCCCTCGGCTGCTGCCACGTCAGCAGCCCGGGCGACCGAGGGAGCGGAGGGCAGGGCGGCGGCGGCGGTCTCGGACAGCCGCGCCACGGCTGCATATCCGCCTGCCCTGCCGACTGCTGGCGTGGGAGGCAGGGCCGCGGTGGAGCTACAGCCAGCCAGGAGCAACAAGGCGTGAAAATGGCTACTGGCAACGGGAAGCACGCGGGCACGGAGCGGTAGAGCGGTCTATCTGAGAAAATTAATCGCCAGGGAAGATCGCGGCGCTGCTTGCTGCCCTGCTACCAACCCGCCAGGTGCGCATCAGAAGGATTGCTACGGGATGTTTTTGTTTGTGCAGACGAAACGCCCAGGGAGGACGGCCAGGGCTTGTGCTTGTGGAGGCCACGGTGCTTGTGGAGGCAACTCACTGCTCAAGGTGAAACAGCGACGCAAACGGAGGATGCACCCATACAGTCATCGTCCAAAATTGTGCCAATTTATCTTAGAATTCTCTTACCTGCAGAGGGCTGACCTTTGCCGTCCGAACGCCTGATACGTCAAAAAAGGAGGCAAACATGGTACGAAGTCTTGAACAGATGAACACAGGTCACCGTGCAAGAAATGCATAATAAAACGTAATGCAGAGGTGAAAGTAATGATTCAATCTGCGCTCTTACGATCGCGTCTTGCATCTCAACGGTGCAAGTGCACTTTCACGGAATTGCACGGAAGCAATGTCATCAGGAAACCGCTACGCGTCCTCACCAGCACTCTCCGCTCCAAAGCGCACGGGGAGCCGGATCCGATTTGAACCAGAAGCCGCTGCGAGGATTGCTTTGCCCGCCGAAAGCCTCATGCCCATGCTTTATTTCTCACTCACGCCTTGCTTGGCCTCATCAAGGCAACTGATGAAACATGGGTAATCGATTCCCTCCTCGCAACCGCGTACCTCTCGGACCTCGTCTCGGACCGCCGCAGCCCGCCGGCGCCTTTGCTGCGCGGTGCCTCATCAGCAGCAGGTCCTCCCTGCGAGGTGCCGGCGTACAAACACACACAGGACGGGGCGAACACACACGTGGGCATATGCACATACGTACGCGGCGCGCAAGCAAGCAACACGAACCCGGGCTGCACTCCTCACCGTACCAAAGTAAAGCAAAGCCGCTTTCACAGTGCAGCTGAGCTGCTGCCCGAGCCCATCCAGCGCCAAGCAACCCAAATACCCGATGAACGAATGAATGCCATCTGTCCTCTGTCCTCACAGCGTACCCCGCTCTGCCATCCCCGCTGCGATGCGATGCGCGGGCCCTACCTGGGCGTGTGTGAGCGAGCGCCGCACCCCCCCCTCCCCCGCCGGCGGCCTATTACATGCGGCCCCAGCCCCAGCCCCCTCGCCAAGTACGACATGCATGCGACCCCGCCCCTTTGTCAATAAAGACCTCGCCTCGCCCCGCTCGGTACTACTACTACTACTACTACCTGCTGCTGCAGCTGCGGCATGGCGAGGACTGAGTGCGCCCTGGCCACCAGGTGGGGCAGCAGCCACATGGTCAGCTTCAAACAGGCGCCGTGCGTCAGCACCGCCGCGCCGCCGCCCACCGCCGCCAGCCGCAGGCTCCGGTTGGTTAGAAAGCCCCGCGGCAGCAGCGGCACCAGGAACGGCACCAGTCGGCCGCCCCGGCAGCTGCTGGCTGGGGCTTCAGCCGTGCCGCCGCCTCCAAAGGGGCCGCAGTGGTCCTCGGTGCCGTTGTGGTCGAAGGCGGTGGCGAATTGGAGCGCATGATGGGTGCGCTGGTGGCGGGCAGGCCCCGCGCCCGCGGCGGCCCTGCCCAGGGCCGCGTGTGCCGCCACAAGGCCCAGCTGCATCGCAATCGTCACTGAACCCAGGTCCAGGAGGATGTGTACGACAGTTGGAACCATTGGGAACGCGGCCTGTCGGTTGGGAGTGGCAGGAAAGGGAGAGCCGCAGGAAGCGAGGCCGGGCGCGTACGGAATCTCATGTCAGGCTGTATGTTTGCTGCGGCGTACGGCACGGTACGGCAGCGCACAGTAGTTGGGCATGACGTACCAAATGCCCTATGGGTGCGCCAATCATACCTACAAAATGTTAATGAGCTAGTTCATTTGTTTGTTCTTGAAGCTTCAACTGCTGTTGTCAAGACTTCCGTCTATCCCGCTATTCAGGCACGTTTCAAGTCACGGTTTGCGCCCGAAATGCAGAAATCACCTGTTGCGGTCCCATGACCAGCGCCGCCATCATCACCGCCTGCAGCAGCACCAGCGACTGCCACTGTACGACAGCGTGGACGAGCCGGCACACGGGGCTAGGGCCCCGCACCGCCGCGCACACCAGCGTGGCGGCCACGGAGAGCGCCTGCTCCACCGCCGCGACCCGGAGCGAGGCCGACAGCCAGCGGTGCGTGCGGCGGCAGGTGTCGGCGCTGCCGGCAAACGCCCCGGCGTCCCCGCCGCCTCGCGCGGCAGTAGCCTCAGTGACAGCGCCCTTGTCCGCATCAGCATCGTCATCTGTATGCGCCCCTTGCTGCGCCGCTACTGCCCTACGCTTTGATGTCGTCTCCGAGCGCTGCCACGCTGCCGGCGGTGACGACGGAGGCGGAGCGGGCTGAGTACGACGGAGCGCTATGACGTACAGCTGCGTCACTAGAAACAGCGGCCACAGGCAGATCACCAGCTGCGCGAGGGCGAGCAGCTGCTGGGGATGGGCGTCGAGGCCGTGTGGCAATGGTCGTTCGCTGTCTGCCGCGGATGGTCGTTCGCTGTCTGCCGCGCCAGCAGAGGGCCAGGGACCCGCGGCTGCGGCCACCGCCACCTCCCACAGGAGTTGAAGCAGCCGGCGCGTGACAGTGAGCAGCTCTGATGCGCCGCCGCGCTGCAGGACTGAGGCCGACAGCGGCAACGTGGCAACGGCGAGGTACGCGACCAAGAGCGCGAAGGGTGTGCCCGGGTGTAGTCGGGTGTCTCGTGCGGCAGAGCTGGCCTCGCCGAGGCGGCGGTCCGACGGCGAGGCGTGCCGCGAAGCGCCGGCCTCGGGGCTTTGCGCGCGCGCGCGAGGGCTGTGCCTGCGCGCCCGAGCGCCAGCTTTGAGCTTCGTCATCTTCTGGGTGTCTATTTATTTATTTATTTATTGTGGTCAGCGTTACTTGCTTCCGTGTGCGGCGGCCGTAAAAGTGCTGCACACGGTAAGGAGCGTCGCGCAGGCGGCAGCTACGGAACCGCCGAGGCGCACCATAACTCCACTTTCCTCCGACCGGTCGCGGACTCCGTTCCCATCATTACTTCGCTATTTTCGCTTTATTTTTTTTCGTCGTCTCGAAACGGACAAGACTTGAAGACCTCTTCAACCGGTGAAAACGCACGAAATTAACAACGATCCCACTCTACGGCCGCCGATGACGCGCAGCGACGGTTAGGCCACTTCGCCCGGACCAACTAAAGTTAGGCAAGCAAGCGGACATGCGGACTCTCAGTCGAAGTGATCTGGGTTTCACAAGGTGACCTGACGAGGTGGGGTGAATCAGTTCTCCCGCTCCGTCAGTGCGGTCAGGGCCGGGCCTACGGGAGCGCGACCCATCCCGTCGGTGCTGTGATGTTTCTTTCGCCAGAGCTCTCCCGCCTGCCGTCGTCGTTGAACGCGTCGTCTCACGGCGCTGCAGAATGCAACACTCTGAGCACCCAACGCCGCATCCCCTCACGATGGAGTGGAGCATGAATGCAAGGCCGTGAATCCGCGGCACGCACTTCATGCGAAGCGCATAAAGTTGTCACAGCCACAATCTACGGTGCCGCGGACGGGCATCTGATGACGACCCATGGGTCGGCCGCGCCACCCTCGCCTACTACCGGCGCAACCGGCTGTCCGAACCTCTGAATCGAGAATGCTATTACCACCGCCTTCGGATGGAAAGCGTTCACTACCGAGCACGGATCGATGTACACCCTCGGCAGCGAGGGGATTCGTGCTTTCATCCGTTTGCCTGCCCACCCGCCCTGCCGTCTCGTGCTTGTGCATCGGAGCCCCTCCATCATCAATCACCCTGACCGGCATCAGAAGATCCGCCAGCCGGCGGCACCCGCTATTGCGCGCCGAACCATGGCGTGGTGCACTTTTGTTGTGCTGCCTCGGCCCTGCCCTGCTTTGCTTTCCACGCACTGCAGTGGCATGCAGCGACCCGCCCGCCCGCTGCCCGGTTAGGTCCAGCCACCGGGTAGGCAGAGAGCGAACCTTTTTAAAAACCGCCACTGCTGCAGATGTCTGCGCGAACCAAAGGTCTTCTTCTGTGCACGCTATCACAACCCAACTCCCCCCTAGCACTTTGGCGCACCATGTCCTCGACGACTGCACGAGAACCTGGACGAAAATTTGAGCCGCCATCTTCATAATCCCTGCATGCGTTAAACGGAGGCTGTGCCCACCGGCGTACACGACAGCCAGGCAGCCCAGCAAAAGGTACGACGGTGTGGTGCCCTAGGGTTCTTCAGCAACATCAACACATGCTTGTCTTCATTGACCCAGGGGGGGCAAGATAACATTATTCATTCGAACCAACATGCGCTGAATGATCAAACCACATGGCACTCGAAGGGTCTCTCAGTGGGCAGACTGGTGGCTGCAGTACCAACGGTCCACGTACCGTACGACCAACAGAGCACGTGCCGGCACGATGACGCGCTCGCCATGCGCCCCTCGTGCATGCCCAGTGGCGTCCGCACGCGCCACTGGATGTCCAACACAACCAGTGTAGTCCAACATCTCAGTACCGGCAACCACGATGGCCCCCGACAACGACCGAGTGTTGTAAACGCGGCGGCGTGCTACCCAATCGTGCAGCAGACGACGCACGGTTCCATGTCAACGAAGGGCCCCAACGTCTCCGTCCCACTAAAACAACCCCCAATCGCCATGCTGAGCGTAGCTCAAATCAATCGCAGGCATTCGTTGCTGCGTGCAGCCATCTTCTTCATTTCACCAGTGCACCGTACGAATGGCCGCAAACCAGATTTCGGTACAACGTTTAGGCGCAGGACAGTGACGCACATACTCAACGCAACGCCCCGATGAACTCTGGTCTCACAAACAACCCGAACAGGTCGAACAGCAACTCTCTTGCACAGCCGCGGGGACATCTCCTCCGTCGGTAGAGTCCCATCGCGGCCGTCTCCAACAGTCCTGTCCGTCATTCATCCGTTCCAGTGTGACCCCCACGTGGCCCCCACCCCCCGAGCAGCAACGCCTGCAGCGGAGCGCCCCGCATGCAGGGGCCGGCCCAACGAGAATCTGCAGATGAGGCGAGCACCCGCAAAACCCAACGAGCAGACATCAATCAACATCTGTCATTCAAGGCCATCAATAAATGAATGCATATACAAGAGATACGTTTGCACGATGTTGTGTCTATCCTTGCCACAAACAGCACGGCAGCGTGAGATTGCGCCCCCAGTGTTCGGCCGTCCTGTACGGCACTGAACGGCCACCGGCAGCGCCAGGCGCCCTAGCCATCGACCGCGGAATTCGAGGACCGGCGGGAGGGGATGGTTCAGCGCCGCTTCGCTCTTTCTCGTCCGAACAGGCGATTAGCGCCGCTTGCCCTTTCCCTTCTTCCGCCTCGTGATGCTCCGGCCACCTCTCTGGGCCGCCGCCGCTGCCGCCTGCACCGCCTCCTCCGCCCTGCCCGGCCCCAGCGCCGGCTGCTGCTGCGCCGCCCCGTCCTTCAGAAAGGCGACCCTCCAGCTCAGGTCCCGGACCGCCATCAGCGCCACCGAGGCCAGCACCACGGCCAGGGCCGCTGCGGCGGCCGCCAGCCAGGGGCCGCCCTCGCGGCCACCGCGGGAGGCAGAGGCGACCCGGAACATCATCGTGAGGACGACCAAGTCCGCCGCCCAGCTGAGCTGGTTGCCCTTGATGTGGACCTGCGGCCGGTAGGAAGGGTGGTACGTCTTAACGGCGCCGGCGAGAGGCCGAATGCGGTCCGTTTGGGGTCCAGACCTCAGCGGATGAGGATACAACGTACCCACGCGGATCTGCTGTATCGTTCTAACACGGTCATGGCAACAGACCGGGTTCTGGTAAGGAAATATGAGGAAACAAAAGCTACTGGTACAACTGGTAGCCGTACTTGCAGGCCTAACTAATGGTGGATTGCTGACAGGAATACACAGGAGAAGAGTGCTGCGAGGCAGCTAGCTTCTGTCCGGCACAGTGTTTCGGTCGGGACGCCAACGGCATTCAACCTCCAGCCTCCTCCGGGGTCCCATTCACAGCTGACATTCGGCGCAGCATCGAAGACGGGTTAGCAATCAAGCAACTGACCCTCATACAAAGAGGCATCTGATTCATGTCAAAATACTCCTATGTGGCGGCGCCAAGCTTTTGTATTTGTCAATGGGCAGGCAGGGGGCGCAGCAGCGCCCAGGCAGGGGGCGCAGCAGCGCCCAGCAACTGCCCGTGTGCGTACAAAGCACATACCAAGTGGTCGGTCAGCTACCCTGCTTTCTTCATGTTGAGCCACCAACCATGTCGCGCACCCCGCCCATCCCGACAGGTACTCACGCTGTACGACACCGGCTGCGACACTGCCACCAGCGAAGCCAGCACAGCGCCTGCTCGCACAGGCAGCAGCTGCTGACCCATGGGTCCCGTCCTTCGAGCGTCGTGGTGGCGTGCGGCGGCGATGTACAGCAGAACGAGGCAAACCACTTGCCACGTTCGCAGGGCCGGGTCGCGGTAGCTGGGGTGGAAGACGAACGGTCGTGACGGACGTGACGGCATGTCAGGTGTCATGTTGTTGGGGAATGCGGAACGGGACCGCAGCACAATGGACAAGTGACCGCCGCCTAGAAGAGACGCGTCAACATAAGATCCGCCAGACCCACGGATTCAAACAAAGGAGTACAAGATGCAGGTATGCCCCGCGGTTCTGGGTACCTTCCTGGCCGCCTGAGTCACGCACCCTGGGCTGTTGAGGGCCTTGAACCCCGCCAGCAGCAGCGCCGGCAGCACCACGCACGCCCAGCTCAGCGCCATCTGGACCAGGGCCCAGCCGGGGAGGGAGGAGGACCCGCCGCGGCGGAGGCGGAGGAGCAGCCCCAGCGCGTGACGGGATGCGGCGGGCGCGCCGTCCAAGGTCCTCAGCTCCTCCGCCTGGCTGCCGTACATGAGGCCCGCGAGCGTTACTGCCAGGACGAGGGCGTTCAGCGCGGCGGTGGCCAGGTCCCGGCGCACCGACTCCCGGCAGCGGAAGCGCATGCAGGCGTCCTCGCGGGCGGGGTCCCTGGGGGTTGTGATTACAGGGGGACGGGGGAACGGGGGCGGGGTGGCGGTCAAGGGAGGCCAGGCTCTCATTGTGATCCGAAGGTGAGGAACGGAGATGGGAATGATGCAGAGAGGGGCCGCAAAGTGGGGCCGAGAGAGAGATGGAGAGAAAGGCAGCACGGGAGGGAGGAAGAGGAGTAGAGAGAAGCACACAACGAAAAGAGTGCAGCGACGGAATCGGCAATAAACGTTTGTAATTTGAAGGCCTCCACAGCATTACACCACAATTCAAAGAAACTCCTTTGCGCACCAGGGCTGAGGGCACAGCGGCGGTTCCCAGCCCATCCACCACAGCATAGCAAGGCCCCGTAGCAACGCCCGTGTTGCAACATCGAGCCGGAGAGTGCACCTCACAGGCACACAGCTACCAGTCCGCCCTTCCCAGGAGGGACAGAACCGCTCGACGGGGCGGATTCGATACCCGCCCCGGGGCTGACTTCACTTTCCTCCCCTCCCCAGCCCGTGACCCGACCCCCCTCGCTCTGCGCGGCACGCACCTGAACCCGGCGACCAGCGCCCGCAGCGCCAGTGACAGTCGCTGACGACGGCCCGAGTCATCCGGCCGCCGCGGCGGCTCCGGGACCACCGAGGGCGCTGACCGCCGGAACTCCATGTCCCGGGTCGGGTGCCGCTCCGCCTCCGCCTCCTTCTGCTGCTCCTGCTCCTCCTCCCCAGGTACGTGCAGCGGCTGCTGTCCCTCCCCACGCGCGGCGGGCACCAGCGCGGGTCCGCCTGCATGCAGGACGCCCCGCCCCCAGGGCACACACGATGCGACATGCGATCACGTCCCGCGGCGCAGCGTGTCCCCGGCTCGAACCTCGTTCGATGCGGCCGCCGCAGAGGTCGCCCAGCGGATCCAAATGACGAGTGGCCGGTGGCGCCCCGCTGGGCACAAGCGTCGGGCTCGTGGATGCACGCCAGGCTCACTCTTCATGTAAGTGAAGCCCCTCTCTCAAGTAAATAAAAGAAGGTTGGAGACGGGCATCGCAATACAGGTAGGAAGCAGCCCGGGCAGCCTGTGGTTGTTCCACACATTCAAATGTGTGGTTTGTACGAGGGCAGCGGGCTCCCAAGGACGCGGCTGGCCAGTGGTGAAAGGAGAGCTGCCGGGGCGGCACCAATGACGGGTGCGTGAACCGTAAGGAAACGCACTCGCACTCGCCTGCGTTTCGGACCTCCATGTCCAGGTACCGGAGCGTCTCTCGAAGGTCGACGTCGGTCATGTACGACACCAGCGCGCTGCCCAGGTCTCGCAGCTCCGCCTCGCGCCTCCTCGCCTCCCCGACGACTCCTGGGTCCGCCGCCACCTCCGCCCGCAGGCTCTCCCAGCCGAGCACCAGGGAAGCCATGTCCGAAACCAGGACGGACAAGTTGTTCGTGAAGACGCGGGCGCGGATGACCCGTGGGTCAGTGGTCAGCCGCGGATCCGCCTCGGCTGCCGCCGCCGCCTCGTCCTCCATGGCGGCCAACAGGTCGCACAGCTCGTCCGCCACGGCCCGCGGAACCATCGCCACGGGAAGGTACAGCATAGGCGCGGCGGGGCCCACGACGCTGTTGGCCGCTCCCGCAGTCTCGACCATCGCCGCCTGCTGCTGGGATACGTGCTCCCCCGCCTCTGCCTCTGCCTCCCACCGATTCCACCATGGCGCTTCCGTGCCCTGCGGTGCTCGCGCTGCTTCAAAGTCTGTCCCCTCCGGCCGCCTCCTCGGTGCGTACGGCAGCACCAGCAAGCTCGCGCTGCCGCCGTTCTCCAGACCCGACAGGTCCAGCCTGCAGCGCGGGGTAGGTAGGTAGGTAGGTAGGTAGGTAGGTAGAGACGGACTTGGCGCCGAATGGATTCAGTCAAACATAATGTAATAAAAGCACACGGATGAAAGCACAGCGCAGCTCATGCCCTCCCTGGGCTTCCCTGGGCTCTGCTCCGTGATGGCAGTGGCGCTCCCGCAGGTGCACCTCTCACCTCAACTGGCTGGCACAAGCGGATTGCGCGGGCTTTCTGCTGCTGGCCGGAGACCGCGCTTTTCTGGCTCTTGCGCGCAAGGCTGTCTCTTTCCTCAAGGCCAGAAGCCCCCGACGAGGCTCATAAAGACCCCGACGAGGCTCATGAAGCCCCCGACGAGGCACACGAAGCCAGCGCGCGAGTCAAGCTGCACCAACAGGGCAGACGACACCAATGCGGCCGACCAACAGCGCCCTTAGCTCCCGCCCCTCCCGCTTACTGTGCTGTGTGCGACGAACCCGACGACGGTCGTCCCGTCCCTCCCGGCCCCTACATGGCCGCACCTGACGCTGGCGCCTCCCCGCCGCGGGTCAACGGTCAGCCGCTCCACCTCTGCCACCACCGCGCCGTACTGCGTCACCACCACCCGCACGTCCAGGGAGGGCGCATCCTCAGCAGCGGGTCCACTCGAGGATGGCTGGGCGCGGCCCGCCTCCTCGCATTCCAAGGATAGGTGTAGGTGGGGTTTCTTAAAGCGGCGCCCGTCCAAGGCCGGCCCCCAGCCGTCGCTGCTGCCGTCGACACCGGCCACGCGGGGCTCGTCACCGCCGCCGCCTCGGCTGCCTGGTCGCGGCGCCCCGAGGCCGATCGCGACAATGGGAGGGTCGAGCAGCGCCAGCAGCCGCAGGGCCCCGGCAGGGCCGCCGCCGCCGCCTGGCGGCGCTGCCCCAGGAGCGGCAGCAGCAGCAAGGGGAGGAGTCCCCACTGGGCTGGCCTGCGGCACAGTAGCGCCCGGGTGGGACCGCCCAGGCTCCTGCCGCTGCGGGTGCTCGCTGGCCTGATCGGCAGCGGGGCCGGAACGCAGGCCCCGGGCAACCTGTCGGGGCAGGCAGGGGCGTGTTGTCGGGGAACGTGTCATTCAGGGGGGGAGGGTGTCGACGGGTTAGGGCTGTCTTCTGTCGCGCAGTGCGCGGGCGGCAAGAGCGGCAGGGCTGGTACGGCAGCGGCGGTCGGATCAATCGCGGCCAGGCGTGTGGGCAGTGAGTGACTCAGGCGGCCACATGCTGAGGGTGGCAGTCAGGCATATGGATCTCTTAAGGCCTGTCCGGCGAGTTGCTCACGGCCCACACTGGCAACTGCGCGCATGCATCTAACGTTGTCGACCTCCTTGACGACCTCCTTGACGACCTCTATTGACGGAACCTCTACC
The DNA here is from genome assembly GCA_003117195.1 of Eudorina sp. 2006-703-Eu-15. Lineage (NCBI taxonomy): Eukaryota > Viridiplantae > Chlorophyta > Chlorophyceae > Chlamydomonadales > Volvocaceae > Eudorina > Eudorina sp. 2006-703-Eu-15. Next base: position 178,869 of record BDSI01000025.1, on the reverse strand, counting down.
AGTAACGCGACCAAGAGGCCCGCACCCTGGACTCCATGGTTGATCCTTAATGCGCAACTACCTACCTACACGCGGCTCACGACCTGCGCCCGACGCTCCAGAACGCGTGCCGTACCTGCCGTACAAATGGGTCGGCGCCGGCAGCAGCCCCATCGCCACCGCCGGCGATAAACACGACACCAGCAGCAGCAACCGCAGCTGCGCCGCCGGGTCCCTCGCCACCCGGCGCCGCGCCGGCCGGAGCCAGACCGCTGTTGCCTTCGTCGGCACTCGCGGAGGGCGGCACGCCCTGTGCCGCGGTCGTCACCGTCCAGTCCTGCAGCCGCCTCGCCAACTCGGCCTGCAGCCTCGCCACGGCCGCAGCCGCCGCCGCCTCATCCAAGTCAGTGTCATTGTACTGCGAGCAAACGCACACATCGGAGGGTATAGGAAATTGGTAGACCTATTTATACTGCGCTGCTGCTTGAGCGAATATCCGAGCGGCTGTTCAAATGCACAGGGGCCCTAGCACACATCGGGAGGTTCTCCTCGCATTCCTCTTGCGCAAGGACATCCGGTGTGCGGTGTACCACCACCGCTGACAGCAGGAAGCCGAACCTTGGCAGGCGGATCCGGTAGATGGCTTGAAATGTCTACCGTAGTAACTGGTTCCAAACACGCATAACAAAGCCCCCGAAACCGATCCCGCTGTACCGGCAGTACTGCCCGACGTCCCAAAGGGCAGCGCCGCGCCACTGCTCAGCCGCGCCACTGCTCAGCCACACCGGCCCCCGGCCCACTCACCTGCCGCCTCGTAAACACCCCAACCGCCCCCTAACCGCCCCCTCAACCGTCCCTCCCACCTGCAGCCGGATGACCAGCTCCACACAGCCCCTCAGGCACTGCTGCTCCGTCAGGTGGCCCAGCCAGCGGCCCCTCCTGCCGCCGCTGGCACGGATGCTGTTGTCGTGGTCCGCGCCGGACGGCACAGCACCGAGCGCGCACTCCACCGCTGCGCGTCCCATCCTGGATACGAAGGCAGCGGCCTCGTCGTAGGGTACGCCGTCTGGGGGATGCAACTGCGGCACCGTCCAGGTGCACAGAACGGAACACCAAGAGACGGTGAAGAAGCCATTATCCGAGGATCTGATTCTCAGCAACGCCTTTTTACACCCGAGACAAGGGGGGCAACGCGGTTCGATTCGCCAGCGTGACCAGGGGAAGGCGGGTGGGGTTGTGGTTGCAACGTCGTGCTTCATAACAGAGACTCGGGAGGGCAAGGCTATGAGAGAGCCGTCCACCCATTTCATGCCCTGCGCACTCATCGTGCTTTCCAGACCCGACGCGCCGCCGAAGACGAGCCAGCGCCGATGCGCCAGACCCAAAACACCCGAATCCGCACCACCCAGTGTAGGTCGGCACCCATCTGCACTGCACAACAGACACCTGCGCTGTTACCATTGTTACCTTGAACGATACCGCGAGATGCTGTCTGCCTGAACGGTACAGCCGGGACATCACCGGTCCGGCTGCTTTCGGCTGGGTGACCTCAGCGACAACCTCCCTCAAGTGAACCGCCGCTCTCGCAGCCGGTGCCGTGCCAGGGTGCGCATGGCCGGTGGAGGAGGTTTGCTGCAGGAGCGCTGCGGCAGAGGTCCGACCTCGTGCGCCGTTGCGTTCTGCGCCCACAGCATCAGAGGAGACGGTGGCCCGCGGCGGGTCAAGTGATTCCCGTGAGGGTGCGTAGCCCGCGGCTGCTGAGGCTCGCTGACTGGTCTCTGCAGAACGGGCACCGGTGGTTGTACCGCTGAAGAGGCCTGAGGAGGTTTGGAGGGGAAGAAACCAAGTATGTTAATGATATGGTAGAAAAAAGCCTCAAGGCTTCAAGTCCACGCGAAGATGGGCCGCCGCCTTGCAATCTCTTTCCCATTCTTGAAACATACATTCGTCAGTTTATGAATATGAAGATGGCAATGCCGTCAGCGTGACGCAGCGTCCAGGCTCCATGGACAACGCCGTGCGGACATCGACGGTATGGCCCAGTTCCCCTTCCAGGAAAGCGCAATAGCGTGGGCCATATAGCTAATACATGAAGTCGTGCGATTCCTTGCGACGGTTGACGCGTCTGCGCTGGTGACAGCTTCAAGGAATCAAAATCAAACGGACAACAGGATCCCCCAAGCCACCAAGGTAAATCGTAAATGTATCTGTATGCACAAATAGCGTGTCACCATGCGCGATTACCTGCGGAGGGTTTGTCGCCCACACATCGTAACGAAGCCGGAAACCTGGATCAATTGTGAGAGGCACAGCCGAGAAAGTGTCAAGCTAAAATCGTAAGCTTAATAATGATCGGTAACCATGCGCTATGCCCTATGCGGGAACACATACATCAGGTACGGCGGACGGTTGACTCTGCGACAGTTGCAAGCCAGGCAGGCAAACGACATAAGCTCAGGTCACATCGCTCGAGGCCATCAGTTCATTGTCAGTTCATGGTTGGCCCGACAATAAAGGTGAATTGGAGGATCACCGCGCGCGTAGAATTCGGGGGGACACATCAACATGCGGGCAGCATAGGCAGCACGTAAACGCTACCTTCAAAATTTTACGCACCTTAAGTTCGATAGCGTCTCCGGCGCTGTAACACTGCTAGTTGCATGCGAACCTGGCTGCATCTGCGGTGGAGCACGAATACACAACAGGCGGGGGCGTTTGAACACCCTGGCAAGGCCACCGTGCACCCGAGACGCGCCCTCCCCGCGCACCCAACCCAGCCTGAACACCCGGTCCACGCTTGCTTGCTTCACCTGGCCCTACCGCTTAACGCCGCCACCCTCCGGCGGTCCACCCGGCCCAGTCCCCACACGGCCCAGTCCCCACCTGCCCCAGTCCCCACCCGCCCCAGTCCCCACACTGCCCAGTCCCCACACGGCCCCAGTCCCCACACGGCCCCAGTCCCCACACGGCCCAGTCCCCACACGGCCCAGTCCCCACCCGCCCCAGTCCCCACACGGCCCAGTCCCCTCGCCCACACCTGAAATCCGAACCGGGGCAGCAGTCGGCCGACCACCAGTCGCTTCAGCGGCTCCACGATGCCCGTGACCAGCACGACGTGCGCCAGCACCGCCACGCCGCCGCCCACCGCCGCCAGCCACAAGCTGCGGTTGGTCAGGAAGCCCCGCGGGAGCAGCGGCGCCAGGAACGTCGCCAGCCTGTAGCCCCGGCCGCTACCCGACGTGGCCATGGGGTCGCTAGCTTTGTGGGCGGCAGCGGCGGTGGGGCCTCGGTCAAGGCCGGGGTGCTGCGGGCCCTGCATCGCGCTTGCCGCAATAAGGCCCAGCTGCATGGCAACTGCCACGGACGCCAGGTGCAGGAATAGGTGTACGGCAGCGGGGAGTGTGGGGGACGTGGCCTGTCGGGGGGAGTGTGTGGCGTGTAGGGAGGGGTTGCGTGAGGCGGTTCGAGCTCGGGCTCGGGCGGAAGACAGATGATGTACGAGGTACGGCAACCAGGTGGTGATGATGTACGGCATCTAATTTTGGGTTGGACCCTTAGGTATTAGATCCTTGTTCGGAAGCTCTTCTGGAACCTCGATGCATCCTAGTTAGCGCGGCAGATCCCAGACTGCAAGTGCTGCAGCAGCAGGGTATGAGGGTGGAAGGTTGGATTACTTTCACAGGTATACCATGTATGCAACATTGAAACTGCGCAACATTAGGCTAAGTCTAAGCCTCACATCAGCCAGCAAGTAAGCGTGGCAACGAGTATGTTCCTCGCTTGCTTGCCGGGCCTGGTCGGATCGGTCGTGGATACGGGGGGGCGAATGCAGTGCAGGGGTAGTCCGAAGTGCAACCGTACGGCCCAACCTTGGGATCCAACGGTAGGGTCCAACGGTCAACGTCCAACCGTAAAGCCATCCTGTCGGGCCCAACCGTAAGTTCTGTTCCAACCCGTGCCTCGCTTGGCACACTCCCAGCCCTCAAACTCTAACTCAAAGCCTCAAACTCACCTGTTGCGGTCCCATGACCAGCGCCGCCATCATCACCGCCTGCAGCAGCACCAGCGACTGCCACTGTACGACAGCGTGGACGAGCCGGCACACGGGGCTAGGGCCCCGCACCGCCGCGCACACCAGCGTGGCGGCCACCGCCGCCACGTGCACCACAGCCACCGCGTGTAACACTCCCCCGGGCGTACGGACGCGCGCCCGCCCGCTACCGGCGCCGCCGCCCGCCGCGCCACCTGGCGTCGGCGCCGCCTCCGCCGCCCCCGCGCTCTCGGGCGCCTGCCGCCCGCCGGGCTGCCCCTGGGGGACGACATGGCCACCGGAGCCGTGCCGGCGCGCGAGTGTGCGCAGTTGCGTCAGCAGCAGCAGCGGCCACAGCAGCACCGTCAGCTGCGACAGGGCGGCGAGGAGCATGCCCGGGTCCAGGGCGCCGTCGTGCTGCTGAGGGGCCGCTGATGAGGCACCCGGGGGCGGCTTCCCGCCGAGGTGGGCCAGGACCCGGTGCCGGAGGCACCGCGGCAGCGCCAGCAGCGGCGGCGGGCCGTCTTGCAGGACGGCGGAGGCGGCCAGAGGCAGTGCCGCGAGCGCGACGCGCGCAACCATGGGCGCAATAGCTGCGGCGGGCTGTCTGGGGCTCCGCGGGTCGGGACTCAGCTGGTCGGGCTGCGGCGGCTTCGCGGAATCGGTCGCGACTGACGGCGGCGGCGGCGGCTGCGCGGAATCGGTCGCAACTGACGGCGGCGGCGGCGGCGGCGGCTGCGCGGAATCGGGCGGAGGCAGCCGACTCGCGGCGGCCTTGCTGACCTTCATCTTCACCAGGAGGAACGCATGCATCGCGTCATGGAAGCGCTGAAACATGGTGCACCAAAGCGCGCAGGTCTGTACTTCTTGGTGCGCGGACTTGGACGCGGGCGGCGGCCGGTGCGGCCGCGATGCCGTAGGTCCGATGCTAGGGCGGCTGTGTACCGGAAGGCTTCGGTGCATCCCCAAACGCCTCGATGGTAAAAACCTTTTTGATTTTTGTACAAATAATTTGTATGTTTTTGTTTTCGTTCTTAATTTGTATGTTTTTGTTTGCGTTCTTAAAAACAAGGACAATACGCCAACGGCTTGAGAAGCGCCTGATGCTGTGACGGAGCCGTACGTATGACGTCCCGCGCTTGCCGTAGTTACGGCCACCGACGAAGGTACAAGGAGAGCATGCATTACGAGGCACACAATGAGTAATCCAGAGCCGCGCACTACTATTACAGTGCGGAAAGACTGGGTAGCTTGGGTATGTATTTGGCCGCTTGGATTCCTGACGGCGTTGCGTCGGAGCGTCGCCCCTGACGTTTTCTTACCAACGGCGGAGCCCCGCGTAAGGGCCTTCTTGCCAAGGTTGTGATCAGTTCTTCGCGCCGCGTGATAATCTCCGCTGCCGTCCGTGACAGATGCTGCCATGGGCGCTTCTGCGTTGTGGCCACACCGAAATCCGGAAAGAAAGAAATGAGCCAACCTGGACCTTCAAATGTGCCGTGCCCCCTCCGCGCATGCAGTAGGTACGGGGAATCTCGACTGCCCCCTCCCCGAAATGCGGGTTTCACCGGAAGCAAGCACACGATGTGCCCGCCACCACCACCCCAACACACATGCCCGTCAGTTGTCACCAGTTGTAACCGTCACCACCCACCAGTTGCAGCGAGCAGCCTTGCTGGTGGCTGGTTGGCTAGCGGGCGCGCAATCAGCGGACCTACCGAAGCGCACGCGCGCTTCGCTTCGGGCCTTCGGATCGCATCCCTGCCCCGCGATGGCCCGCAACCCGCCCGCGTTCGCTGACCCATGGGCCTTGACCCGTACTTAGCCCTGCAGTTGCCGCCCGCGTTCAAGGGTACCTTCCCGAGATGAAATACAGTACAACGCGAGTGCGTGTAAATTATTATTAAGGATGTTACAGCGGACCCCGCGGGTCATCGGTGACAGCCAACGGCGACAGCCGATGCTTCCTCACCATACACTGCCTAAACGAACTGGCGCCACCATGGCGCTCCGGACAGGCTCCACAAGTGCACCGAAACACGCCCCGGGTCCACACTACCAGGGAACCACCCCGTTCCTGAGAACCAACCATGGCAAGGGATAAAACCCGCTCAGGGGGAGTTAGCCACCAGGGCGCCCCTATTAGTGAACCACCACCCCAACCAAGGCGGGGTCACTTCTCCGGCGGTGGCCCGTAGTCTTGGAGGGCCACGGGGGCTCGCGAGTCACTATTAGGGGCCTGGCCGTACGGTCCTACCGGGCCGAAAAACCCGCCCACACCTATCGATAGCTCCACCGGGCGTCAGTGCCCCGTCCATCCGCGGCCCACTACTACTGAACGCCCACAGGGCTTCGGTTAAGAATCCTGGCCTGACGGAACCGAGCCACGGCACACAAGGCGACCGTCCTGCACCTTCAAAATGTATGGGGTGTGTAGCCCCCACCGCTGACCACCCTTTCACTGGGACTCCCAGCTCCGCGAAGTCGTAGAGCCGGCTCCAAACCTCCGCCACTGCCCGCCTGGCGGCTAGCCCTTCAGCATCCGCTGATGGCCTAGGGGTCCCGTCCGCGTTCCCGACCTGTCGGCCCTCAGGGCACGCCGGCCCGTGTACATGCTGGGATCTCGCCTCGCTTGCGACGATTACTGGGGCAGCACACATCGTGCCTGCTGCCCGCGCGCGCGTGTATTTCACAAGAAGCCCATCCATAACCCGCGTGTGTACGGGCGGCTGTGCATGTACGGCACTTGCATCAAGCCAGCGTGTCATGCACAGCCGTTAGTGCGGCTTGATTATGGGATATCGGGAACGCCTTCGTTTTACGCGGGAGCCGAGGTCTTGCAACCAAGTGTACGGCAACAGCTTACCCTGGTGTACACCATTTGTTGATCCCTTTCCACGAGTTCACTGTAACATTCATTCATTCAACAGCTGTGCGGTACAGCGCCAGCTCAATGGTACGGCTTGAAGGTCTCCATCATGAGGCGAACTCCCTTCTTGAGTTGACGTACATGCGCCAAAAGGGTTTTCGTTTCAGAAAGCAACGCGCGATGCCGTACATGACGCCGACGTGCTGCCCGCAGCAATGCGGCTCGGCGACATGCCGTACACACACAGACGGCTGTGTCACGCACAGACGCAGTCCTGTTCTACCTGCTTCAATAACACACGGCTTATGCCGCGCGGGTTGGAGGAGCCCAGCTGCCCTTTAATCCTAACATCGGCAGCCCCCTTAACACACGCTTGGGCTTACCGGTCCGGGAGTAATTTTTCTTTCTTTCTACAACACATGGTGTGTCGTAGGGTACGGCATGTACCGACCGACCGATGATCACCTTATGCCTGGTTCGCAGGGTCTGCTGTTGTTTGTTGCGTCACGCCACACGTGTGCAGGCAATACACACGGTGCATTCCCGTCTCAACTTACACTGCAAGTCGCAACGATATGCACGCGGGTTTGCACGATATGTGCTGTACGGCAGCGCGTGTGCGCACAACCCACCCAGGGTCCCGCCGACTAGCCAGCTCTACCCTTTTGGCAGTTCACAACGAGCTGCTGCTGGGTGTACTGGGCCGCGGCAGGGGTCACCTCTGGCCGCAAGACATCCCACCGCTCCCCAGGAATTGCGTCAACAAGCCTGGATCCAGTATCCAGACCGGATTCAAACCGGATCCAAACCAGATCCAGAGCAAGGAATCCTGCACCACGACACTGGCCGGACGACCCTTCCTCTGTGTGGGAGTCGACTCAGCCACGAACGGAATGAATAAAGCAATAATGCGGCGCGACAACCACAACTGTAACGTGATCCAATCGAAAAGCAACAGACGGTGGAGCGTCTTGAACCCAATCTCCTCGGAAGGGGTCACTGCACGCAAAGAGCCCCTCCCCCTATTATCTCCCTGCGAGCTCTTCGCTCCCACAGTGTGCGCAAAGCTGTGCGTCTGTCCCTCCGTCCGTCCGTCTGTCACATCAGGTCGAAATAAACAGCTCCAGAAAACCCTTCCCTCCAGTTTCTATATATGTCCGTTCGGTCGGAGAGGAACTAACCTCCAAGCATGTCTCAACACCTGATCTGGCACTGCCCTGCCCTGCCCGGCCGTGCCTTGCCCTGTTCTGCCTCGCCCTGTTCTGCCCTGCCCTGTTCGTCCTTGCGATAGCGCTGCCGGAAACGCGCGGCGACATGCCTTGCCATCCTGCCACCTCAATTTGATATGAGGCGACAGACGCGTGGTGCGGTAAGTGGGGCGCTTGCTGCTCCGCCACTCCATCCGCAGCTTGTTGCGCGCCTTTCCTTAAATCCTCCGCCCGCGCCGCCTCGTCCGCATAGGGCCCTCACCTGCTGCTGCTGCTGCAAAGCCCCCTGCAGCGCCTCCAGCGCCTGCTGCTGCTGCGCCGCCCCGTCCTTGAGGAAGGCGCGCCTCCAGCTCAGGTCCCGGACCGCCATCAGGGCGACCGAGGCCAGCACCACGGCCAGGAGGGCCGCTGCGGCCACTGCCGGCGAGGGCGTGCCGCCCGACCCCGCGCTCCAGGCCGGGGAGCTCCAGGGCTCGCAGCTGCCTCCCCAGCTCAGCCTCCAGCCCCGCAACAAACTCTCCCGCCGCGTCCTCGTCCAGGTCCTCTCCCTCGTACTGCACGTACGCATTGGAGCGCTCGAAAGGCTGTCGTAAAGATGATTACGGTGAAAATGATGAATTCGTGATGACGGGCCTCCAATCGGATCCATGTGCCCGCACCCGCACCTGCGCCCGCACCCTCCACCACCGGGGATCCCTCAGGGGAGACCGGGTGTTTGGAGCGTGTGGTACCTCTATTCATCAGAGGTGGATGGGCGCGGCCCCTATCGGCTGGCTCGGCTCGCACCGAGTGAGCGACGCCACCACCACCGTACGCCAAAGCCCATTCCCGTACGTCCGGTGCGCATCGATGACATCGATGGGATATTGGGAAAGTCTCGAGGGACAAACAGGTATCCAGACCGACAAGGGGCCGCGCGCTGCAGTGCAGCAAGTTTTTGTGAGTGCGGTGCTGGGAAGCGATTGCGGTGGATGACGAGAATGGCGTGCATGTGTGTGTGGCCGGGGAGTGAATGCAATCCGTGAACACAATTCTTCTGTGCCGGCCACATACGACGACAGCCTTGCGTTTTCCAGGGCCGGAGTGTGGGATATGGATATGGGAGGCAGCCCAGCAGGCTGGCGGGTCGGCACGGAGAGCGGAAACGGCGGAAGCGACAGCGACATTGTGACCCGTACAATGCCGTACAACACCACTTTGATTCGTGCGCCATTACTGGCCACTTGCCCCCACGGCCGTGCCGCGAACTGTGCGGCATTGCATTGGTTGCTTTACAACATACATCTTATCATTTGAGGCAAAGCAGCACAAACCTGTATGGCACGCACCAGTTCCCGTGTCAACCCTCGCCTTTCTTGCGCTTTTTGCCCCCCAACCGCCCGGGCCCCCAACCGCCGGGGGCCCCCCCGCCCCTCCCACCTGCAGCCTGATGACCAGCTCCACGCACCCCCTCAGGCACTGCTGCTCGGTCAGGTAGCCCAGCCAACGGCCCGTCCTGCCGCTGTTACCGGTCGGGCCACCGGCGGGGTCCGGGCCCGCATCAGCGCCGGACGGCACAGCACCGAGCGCACTGTCCACCGCCGCCTGCGCCGCCGAGGTCACGAGCGCCGCCGCCTCGCTGTACGACATGCCCAGTGGACGATCCACCTGCGGATCGCCAACCGTACGACCGATCCGCACGAACCCAACGACGGATGTGGCAACGCGGTGCCTACCTCGCGCTCTGGATCATCAGGCCCCGGGCAGCGCCCCCTCCGTCTCCTTCAGCCCTCCCAAACGTAGTTTGCAGTACCGCACACAGTATTTTTCATGCTGCAAGCAATGCCGCGCCCTATCAAACCCAAAACCCAAAACTCCAAAACTGCTGGGGCAAGTGGACAGAGCCCGTGCTGTTGCCGCACCTTGAACGACACAGTGAGCCTGTGCCGATGTGTGTGGTACAGCCGCGGGGCCCGGGCGCCTGCCGTCCCGCCGGCGTCGCTGCCTCTGCTGCTGGCGGCAGGGCGGCCCCGCTGTGGGGCGCTCTCCAGGCGGGCTGCGGCCAGGCGCACGGCGGCCACGGGCCCGGGTGCTGGTGGTGCAGCAGCGCCTGCGTCGGCGGTGGGTGCAGCCCATGTTGGCAGCCGTGTTTGCGCGTCGGTGGTTGATGACGAGGGAGTACTATGTATCCTGATACCGTACATCTGCTCGTGAGAGCACATTGCAGCTGCGGCGCCGCTGGGGTACCCGTTACGTCCGCTGGTGTACCAGTGGGGGGCTTGCTTTAAGTGCTTGTGGTGACTGAGATCCAGCCATGCGACTGGCTGAGCATCTATCTGGCTGCAAGGTAACTAGCAGGGACTACAGGGCCGACTGTTGCTTTGGATTGCAGGCACGCAGTACAGCCAGCCATGCGCGCATGCCTACCTTCAGAAGGGATGCCAGTCTGTGTCGCACACCTGCACCATTTCAGAAAGCGAAGTTCCGCATGTTAGTAACTGGGACGATGAACGACAGCAAGCCATGTTCAGAGGTCAGTGGATACGAGTATGCGCCAGCGTCTTCATTTGTCATCTCAAACATGTTTCGAAAATAAAATGTACGTTGATATCAAATTGCTGTGATTGGGTGTCGGGGTCTGCCTTGCAACTGGATCCCGACTGGATCAAGAGCGACGCAATCAAATGGAACACATGTTGCCGAGAACAAAACCCACGCTGGCCAATAAATTTCATGTAAACCAACATGCCGAATACTTGCAACCAGGCTTGATTGAGCACACCAGCTGCGCACCCACCTTGCGCACGCCAGCTGCTGGTTTTCACCTTCCGCGCCGGAAACAGGCGCTCCAGACTCTCCCTGGGGATAACGACAGGCATAAAATGACAACAATAGGGAGGTGTGGGCGCGATGCAATAATCGACATCATTCAATCTTTCAATGTGACCACATCTGCAATACAACTACGCCTACCGTCTACCGTAACGTTGCTCAGCATAGATTTTTCAATCGCCGGTAATACATTGGTGGTCCTCACGTGGGACGGTCGCTGAATCTCGGCCGGTGCCTCCACCGCCACCAGGCGCTTCAGCACGCTCATAAGGAAGGCAAGCAGCGCCCCATGCGTCAGCACCGCCGCGCAGCCGCCCACCGCCGCCAGCCGCAGGCTTCGGTTGGTCAGGAGACCCCGCGGCAGCAGCGGCACCAGGAATGCTGCTAGCCTGCTGCCCCGGCAGCTGTCAGGGACTGCAGCCGTGCCTCCGAAATAGCCGCCGTCCTCGTTGCTCGAGCCACAGGCGGCGACGGCCGCATGGGAGGGATCATGGTGGGAAGACCCCGCGCCCGCGGCGGCCCTGCCCAGGGCCGCGTGTGCCGCCAAAAGGCCCAGCTGCATCGCAAGCGCCACTGAACCCAAATCCAGAAGGATGTGTACTACAGACGGAACCATGGGGAGCGCGGCCTGCCGGGCAACGGGTCGTCCCGGCAAAGAGGCACCATGGGCGTGAATGGGTCGGCGAGGGCGAAGAGCAGCATCTACGGGACATTCAAACATACGGTACAGGTGTCGCGAAACTTGAGGTCACTAGGGTCGAGGTTTGTCACTTTCATCCAGAGCGGGTTTAATGCATTGTACTGCAACGACGCGGGCCTTACCCGCTGCGGACCTTGGACCAGGGCCGCCACCGCCACCGCCTGCAGCAGCAGCAGCGAGGTCAACCCCACCGCCCCCTGCGCCAGACGACAGTAGCACAAGTCCTCCATCACCGTCGTCGTCGTCATCGTCGTCATCGTCACCACCACACCGCCCCGGGCGGCGGCTCCACACAGCAGCACCCAGGCGCCCGCACCCAACAGCTGCACCACCACCGCCGCCGCGGCCGCCAGGAGGAACGCCCTCCGACCCGGGCGCTGACCGCGGCCCGTCGCTGTCAGGCTGCCGGTTCGGCTGATAGCCACGCGTATCTGACCCCCCTGCCCCCGCCCCGGTCCATCGATCTGCCTTCGCTCCAGGGGACGCAGCTGCGCCAGGAGCATCAGCGGCCACACCAGCATGGCCAGCTGCGACAGGGCGGGGAGCAGCATCCCCCTGTCCAGGGGCGGGGGAGGGGGAGGGGCCGTCGCCGGCAGCAGCACCAGCCGTGGGAGGTCGGCGACTAGGGGTTTCATCAGGCGCCGAACACCCAACGACGGCCACTGCTGGCCGGCACCCGCCGACGTCAGCTTCCACAGGAGCAGATGGAAGAGGCTGCGGCAAGCGGCCGGCAGCGATGCCGGGCCGTTGCGGAGGACTGCGGCGGACAGCGGAAGCGTCGCGAGCGCCAGTCGCGCGACCAGGAGGGCGAAGGCGCGCGGCGACACGCCGTAGCGCCGCCGGAAGAGCACGCCGTTGATAGGCGCGGCCGGCTGAGTTGCTGCTGTGCCGCATGGGGGCGCTGGAGCGGCCGCAACGTGAGACGCGCGCCGAGGGGTGGTGCGGGCCCCCTGTTGGCCCGGGTGGGGAAGGGCCATTCGCATCACTGGAAGGCAGGAAGGCGCGTGCCCACGCGCGCCTCGGACACAGGCAGGAGCGGGGGCGCGCAGCAGTCCTCGCAGCGCCGATTATATCTGCCAATTATTCTGTCGCGATCGGTCGAGGTATAGTGAGAGTCTCAGTTAGTGACGGAACAGTGGTCCACGCTCGCTTCTCCAGGTGCGGTTGTTTCCGGGGGGATGCCGGGTCCGACAGTGTGGTGTCAGTGCAGCATGTGCAGCCGACACAGCAGGTTAGCAGCAGGATTCGTTGTATCTTTACACCCGTGAAGCAACAATCATCAGAGATTTAAAAGCAGCAATAATCCAACTCGACACCTGCGGTAGAGAGAGATTCTCCCCTGGTGACGATGGTGGATCGCAGCCTTCCTGGTGACAAGGTAACACCAACCGTCAACCGTCATTCGCGGTATGATGCAGCGCGCCGAATCGAAAACTGCGCAACGTCAGCCGCGGCGCTTGAGGCACCGTTCCGCGACAGCCAAGCCAAGCGACATAGGCTTCATCCTGACAAACGCAGCAAGAAGGCTCATGCAAATTGAAGTAATGCCGCCGTCAGGATTGACCCCAACGGCGGCCGATTTACTGCGCTCGCTGCAATCCTGCGGAGCGGGTCCATCCTCTGGCCCCAAATGGAATTGGCTTTTATACCTGCTGCGCCACCATGCCCCGCTGGTGCTTGGAGAGCGGCGGTTGCGGTGTTGGCCCCGCCGCCCGCCGCACCGGCCCCTACCGACCCATGGGTCTCTAGATAGACGGCGACGCGGAAACCGAAAAACAGAATGCTCGACCAAGTCAGCCTCACACAGGCGCTGCGTTCGCGGGAACGAAGGAGCTGCGTCGAGTCCCGTTACGAGATACCAGTACCCGGGTTTCAAAGTTCATTCCCTGTCGACCTCGCTCCACGCATATTCGCGCCAAAGATATCATCAGGGCGGGTCAGATGAGGTCGGCACGAAGGCTCAACAGCTGTACAAAATCAAGTAACGCTGCGTTACGTTGAAAGGCCAAAGACTGCAAACGCAACGTACCCAACCTGAACCAACAGCAGATGGGAGAGCCGGTCCGGTCGTAGAACGGGTCGGACGAAAGGCCCGGCTGCTCCTGATGACCATCATCATCATCACCATCATCACCATGCTGTCCATCTATCATGTTGTCGATCTATCGTACGACCCGGCGCCGTACAGTGCATCTGTTTCGGTGTCGGGTCCACTACCGACTCGGCTCCGACCCGGACCCACATCCGCAACCTACAGTCCCGCAACTAACCCTACTGTACCACCGAACAACTTGCATGTACGGTGATATATGTACGGCGATCGACACGCGACCCCGGCATGAAGCACCCCACGGATGGCAGCGATGCTGCTTCGAAGCGACAGCGCATCAACCGTCAATGCCGCCGCCTCTCGATCGCCACGACCTGTAACGCTGTCGTGTGAGCGTTAGCACGGACTGGTTTTGCGCGATTGGCGGCGCAGCGCAGTCCGCCGGATGGCGGCCGCAGCCACCGCCGCAGCGACGGATCCCTCGCGAAGGCCGACACGCACCTACACACATGCACACATGTACACGACGGTGGACGGACAACCGTCGGGCGGGTCGTCCCAGGCGGCAAGTCATCCGCGTTAGTTGCATGGGAAAACTGCTGTGCATGCGGCCGTACCACTGCCGCCGCACACGTGGTTTTGCCAAGTCGTGGATTGCCGAACCCCAACAGAGTTTACGACAGTAAGCATGTGCCTTCTACATGGCATGGAGCCCTCCCTCTCCCCCCAACGTCGCCAAGTCGCGGACTCGGGCTTCCAGCGTCCTCCATCCACGTCTCAGCGCCGCGCCGGCTCCGGTGCCAGCCCCAAAGGCTCGCGGTCTCCTCCTCCTCCTCCTCCTCCTCCTCCTCCTCCCCGCTGCAGAATGCGCAGTTCCGTGAGATGAACCCCCCTGCCCTTCCCCGCGTGCACTTTCGCCGGCAACACGTACGGCAGCAGCCCTTCTTCCCCCTTTGGGCTGCCGGAGGCCAAAGCGACCAACGACGAACCGGGGCCCCGAGGCGTGGGTGCGGTCGTTATCCGTAGAGCGCCACCGCTAGAGCACTGGCCGTCGACGATATCCCCCCTTTGGACTGGCCCCCTCCCCCGCCCTCCGGGGCCCCAAGGAGCGGGTGCGGGCGCGCGCCTCCGCCTCCGAAGGCTCACTGTCGCCGCTGTGCTGATGCCGCCACGTGGTGCGCCGCCAGGAAGGCCGCCCGCCAGCTGAGCTCCCGCGCCGCCGCCAGCAGTACGGACGCCGTCAGCACCGCCGCGGCCACCGCCACCGCCACCAGCCAGGAGCCACAGCCCGCCGCCGGGACGGGGTGCGGGACGTGGGCGGCGGCGGCGGCGGCGGCGGCGGCGATCTCCGCGCCCCGGAGCAGCGGCGTCAGCGTCAGCAGGTCCGCCAGCCAGATGCACTGGTTGCCCCGCAGGTGAACCTGAGGTAGGCGGAGGAGGTAGAGGAGGGGGAGGACGAGGAGGAGGAGGCGGACGTGGCAGGAGGAGGAGGAAGTGGGGGAGGAGGGTAGAGGGGGTGGGTAGAGGAGGCGGCAAACGGCACCTCCCGGGGATTGAGACGCTGCATTCGCTGTGACCTCTGCTGTGTTGTGCGTCTCCATCCCCGCACCTCCTTCCGCACAGCGGGGACCGGGGAGGCGCACACCCCGGAACCCTCCCCCCCCCCCAACACACACACAGACAGACAGACACATCACGGCTCCGCATCGTTCCGGATCATCTTCGGCGGTGCTGATGACTACACGGCGTTTTGCTTGCAGGTGGGTACATTGCGACAACAACGCGAGGATCGCACGCACGCACAGCATTGTGATGTGAGTCTGCGTGGCCAAGGCAGCCGACCCGCACCAGCTGGTAGTATTCCGCGACAAATCGACAGCGCTCTTCCGACACCGCAGCCTTCTTTTCATTATATGGGTCGGGCAATGGGTATACTACATACGCATACGGGCAAACGTTTGGGCGCCACTCGGCCCCTCGCATGTCACGCACTCCTGTTCTGCCTGCTTCCGCTCTCCGCCCCATGGCCCGCCCCATGGCCACTGCTGCTATTCGGAAGGCTGTACCGCAGCGGATCCGCAACCCAGCCAGCAAACCCAATGCATGCATGCACCCGCGGTCTCTTGTGTACGGAAAACGTACGGAGACACACTCACGCTGTACGACACCGGCTGTATCAGGACCATCAGGGACGCCAGCCAGCAGGCCAGGAGGGGCATCCGCAGCCGCTGGTCGGGGTCCGCGTACGGCGCCGCCAACTGCCCGTATATGTACGTCAGGATGAGGCACGTCACGTGGCTCACACGCAGGTAGAAATCTCGCACGCTGTACGACATAGCAGGGCAAGCACCGGCACACACGGTTTTGCAAGATGGGAATGGGAGTGAGGATGGGGATGGGTAGAGGCAGGCAGCAGGACCCTGCGCGGCAGCTCACCACTGGGGGGCAGGTTGCCGGCCGCAACACTGCCCAGCAGCAGCAGCACGGATGCGTGTCCTCTTTGAGGCACCCCGCAACGCCGCCCTAACAGCGCGGCTCCCCAGTCTCCTATTGTCGCCGCCGTTCACTGGGCCGCCACTCACTGGGGTCGGTTGCAGGCCGTCCAGCGCAGCAGCAGCGCCGCCGGCAGCACCAGGGACGCGCCGCTCAGCGCCATCTGCACCACCGCCCAGGGCGGGGGGGCGCGGAGGCGGAGGAGGCCACCGCTGCTGCCGCCCGCCGCCCCCTTGTTTCCGCCGCTGCCGGTGCCGTTGCAGTTGCAGATGAGGCCGCAGACGCCGCCCGACAGGGCGAGACCGGTGGTGGCCAGCAGCAGCACCACGTTGAGGAGCCCCGCGGCCAGGTCGCCGGGGCCGGACTGCCGGCAGCGGCTGGCGTGGTAGGCGGCCTCGGCGGCCGGGTCCCTGTGGGTTAGGGGAGGGGGTTGGGGGAGGGGTGAATTGAGAAAAATAAATAAACCCGCAGAACGAACCCAGGCACACCCAGCATAACGCAGTATACTTACGGGGTGCGGTACCTGCAGAGCAAACGAAAACATAGAGACCGCGCGCGGGCGCTGGCGGCGCGGCCGCGCTGCCGCAGTGCCACAACAAGCAAACTGCGAACCCAACCCAACCCGGAAAGGACAGATACGTTACCGACCTGTGGTGGTAGACGGAGTAGCCGCGCCGCGAGCGATGTCCAGGGCCATGGCGATGCAGGGAGGGAAGCCGAGGAACGGAGTGAGCGAGGGTGGCAACGATTGTAGGGAATGACAAAAGCAACCATCAAAAAGAAGACAGTATGCGAGAATGGCGGGGCGGCAGCGCGGCGCGAACGAGGACGGGGCGGACGAGGGGAAGTGGGATATGGGACGGGGACGGGAGGCCGTACGACATGTACGGCACGTACGACAAGGGGAGCAAGCATGGGGCAGGGACACGGGGACGACGACCGGGTGGCGGGCCACGTTCGGGATATGGCTCCCCACCGTGCCCGGTCGTAGCGGGGCAGCCCCTGCATGTGGGGTGCCGCGTGGTGGCGCGCCTAGGGCGGTCGGGCGGGCTGTGTTGGGTACGTGAGGTGCGGGGAGGGGTGAGCGGGGCAGCGGTGAACGTGCCGCCGCCGGAGGGTGGCCTTTAGGGTGACCTGTACGGCAGCTGACCCAGGGAGGGGCACGAAGTAAGATCAGCACGAACCCCGGCACCACCCCATCACCCCACCACCCCGCCCCTGGACCGCCACGAAGGCCCCCGGGGCGGCCCCGCTCCCCTCCCCTCCCCTCCCTTGGCAGAAGCGCAGCTTCAAAATATCTACCATTTTCCTTCTCCCCCCCCTCCCGCACCTGCAGCCCCATATCGCGGCCCGCGTAGCCTCGTACAGGTGCTGTTGCTGTCGCTGTGGCGGCAGCGTCCCCCCCTTCATGGCGGCAGCGTCCTTATCCGCGTCATCGGCACCCGTGCCACCACCCTCGGCCGCGCCCATTCGCGCGCCGGCTGCGGCCTCGGCGGCAGTCTCTGCGCCCCACCCGTCGCGGCCCCCGCCGAGCGGCGGGACCGGGGGGTGGCCGCTGGCGTCGGCGGCGACGACCGAACCCCCGTTGCTCGCGGCGCCTCCAGGGGGGCACGCGGCGCCTCCAGGGGGGCACGCGGCGCCTCCAGGGGGGCACGCGGCGCCTCCAGGGGGGCACGCGGCGCCCTCCTTCGCCTCCCGTGAGTCAGCGGACTCAGTGGCCCAATCGGACTGCTGCTGATCCTCCGGGTGCTGCTGCTGGCGGTGGTGGTGGTGCTGGTGGTGCTGGTGGTGGTGCTGGTGGTGGTTCCGCCCTCCCCGCTGCTGCTGCTGCTGCTGCCGCTGGTGGTGGAGGAGCGACCGGCAGTGTCTCGCGAGCTGCCCAGCGGCGAGCCGGACTGCGACATCGAAATCGGCCGCGATCGACGGCGAAACAAGCGAACAAGGCTTAAGAGGGTTTGGGGCATTGGAACGCGCATTCCGAGGTCTGACATCAGGATGACATGGACCCGCGCCGCCAACCCCCCTGCCGAAACACCGGGCACGAGCGCAGCTACCTTTCCTGTCCTGTCCTGTCCCTGGAAAGAGGCGCACATCCAATTCCCGACGCCCCGGTTTACCGCCCACACACCGCAGTGCATGCCGTACATTGTCGTACCTGCATGCGCCATCTCCTTCAGCAGGTAGCGCTGCGTGGCTTCGAGTCGCATCTCGACGAGGTACGACAACAGGGAGGCGGCGAGGGCGCCCAGCTCCTCCTCTATCTCTGTCTCTGTCTCCGCCTCTGTCTCCGCCTCTGTCTCCGCGTCTATCTCCGTGTCTATTAGCTCCGTATCTACCTCCGTGTCTATCTCCGTGTCCGGACCCCACCCGCAGAGACCCGAGCGACCCGCCGCCTCCACCAGCCTCTCGCAGCCCAGCAGCAGCGACACCATGTCAGCAACGAGGGCGGCGAAGTTGTTCGTGAAGACGCGCGCGCGGATGACCCGTGGGTCAGTGGCGGCCCGCAGATAGGGCCGAGCTCGACCCTGCGCCTCTGTTGCCTCCTCTTCCATGGCGCCCATCAAGCCGCACAGCTCGGCCGCCACGGCGGGTGGGACGACAGCGAGGGTGATGAGGAGGAGGGGGGCGGCGGCGGCTGGGGTGCCCGGCGCGGAGGTGGAGGCGGCGGTGGTGGTGGCTGCTGGTGCTGCTGGTGGTGGCTGCGGTGGTGGCTGCCCCGGCCTTGGTCTGCAGGGCAGCACCAGCAGCGCCGCACTGCCCTCCGTCAGCCGCGAAAGGTCCAGTCTGGGGAGGGGAGGTGGACGAGGGAGATGGGGAGGGGAAATTGGTATAGACATATACAAACTGCGCTGCTGCCAGAGCAAAGGTCCGGTAAAGAATCAACTGTACCAGGACCTTCAGCGAGGGAAGGGGGGAAACAGCGGCAGGAGGAGGAGGGGGTTGAATTGGGGGGACGGGGGCATGGAGGGACGGGGCGGGGCGGGGGGGCCGACAGACGCGACGCAGTAAGACCAGTGTGTGCTGGTAACCCCCGTAGCCAGTACGGACGGAGGGCAGTACATTACGGAATCCGGTACATAATGGACCGATACCGTGCGTACCGTATCGGCTATCCGGGTATGGCTAGATTGATTGCACAGAGGGTTAGTTCTGTATGCGTTGCTGGGTTTGGGACTCCTGTGGGCATCCCATCTCATCAAGGCATCTCGCGTCGCATAAGACACAACCAACCAACTCCGCGCAACGAACTGTACGACACAGTTTGCTCGGGCTGCTGCCGCTGTGGAGAGGACCTCGAAAGGTCAACCTCCTTGATCGGACCGCCCCGGGGGCATTGAGGCGCACCTCCTCAGGTACCGGTACGCTCCCAACCAACAACCCACCCACCAACCACCTGCCGTACTCACCTGACACTGGCTCCCTCCCTGACGTCCACTGTCAGCCGCTCCACCTCCGCCACCACCGCGCCGTACTGCGTCACCACCACCCGCACGTCCAGGGAGGGAGGGGCCGGCCGCGGTGTCGGCGGCGCGGCAGCGCTCGCCGCCGCCGCCGCCGCCGCCGCTGCGCCATGGTCCTGGCGCCGTCGTCCACGCCGCCGCCAGACGCCGCCTCCATCACAGCTGCCTCCATCACCACGGCCGTCGCCGTCGCCACTGCCGCTGACGCAGGCGTCGTCCGCACCGCTGCCATCCTGACCACCACCGCCACCGCCACCGTCGCCAAGCCGACCGCGGCCGGCACCGCCGCCCCCGTCCGCCACAGCGCCCCCCGCGCCGTCCAGGAACAGATGCAGCCAGGCCGGGGCCGCCACATCCGTCCTCACCACCACCCGCACCCCCTGCTCATCATCAGGGCCACGCCCAGATAAAGTGCTAGGGCTGCTGGCGGCGGCGGCGGCCGTTCCGGCAGGGGCCCCGCCACTGCTGCGGCCGCGGTCACTGCTACGTGGTCGGGTCCCGGCGCTGTCTGGCACCTCCGCCACCGCCACCTCCACCTCCGCCCCCCCCACCTGGACGACGGGCGGCTCCAGCAGCGCCAACAGCCGCACAGCCACCCCGGCGGGCCCCGCGGCGGCGGCGACGGCGCTGTCCGCCGTCGATGGTGACTCCAGGGAGCCCTCGGGCGTCGCTACGGCGGCGGCGGCGGTGGCGGCGGCGGCTGTGACGGGGCAGTCCACGTCGCCGCCGCCGCCGCCGGGGGGCACGCCGCGGTCGCTTAGAGACCAGACGGGCTGCGGACGAGGGCGGCGGGGCAAAGTCACTTCAGCCGTTTGGTGGGAGGGCCGCGATCTGTCAGCTCTATGGAGGACAAGGGGGCTGTCAAGGCGGGTTGCCCAGGCGGGCCGACCACACAGTCGGTGGATTCGGGCGGTCGCCGTCGCCCTCCCCTCCGCTTCCTCCGGCAGTCAGCCCGCTTCAGCCCTGCCCGCCCATCTCCGCTATCCTGCAACCTCCCCTGTCCCCTCCCCCGGTCCCCTCCTCCCCACTCCCCCTCCCGCTCCCTCCGCACCTCGGACATCAGCGTCAGGGACATGCGCCCACCGCCACCGCCACCACCGCCGCCATCCGCAGCGTCCGCGGTCCCACCCCCGCCAGCAGGAGGTGGACGAGGAGGCGGCGGAGGACGAGTCCGGAGGAGGCCGACCTGCCGCCGCAGCTCCTGGTCCAGTCGCCCCAGGGCCTCTCGAAGTACGTGCTCGTCCAAAGGTTCACCGGTGTACTGCAAGATGTACGGAGCGCAGAAAGGGGAGCAGCGGGTACAGCGTATGGGACATTGGTGTAGGAATATTCAGACGGCGCTGCTGCCAGAACGAAGGTGGTCCGGGGAAGAATCAGCTGTACCATATACCAGGGGGGAGGAGGGGGCATAGGACTTTGGTAGACAGTTTAAAGGGTGAAGCGGGGGTGGGGGGACCGCAGGGGGACGACACGGACACGCGCTGTCGTACATACACGCACCGGCGGGTCGCCCCATGTCCGAGAGCGCGCACCACCGCGCCTAACCGCTCCCCCAACCGCCCCCTCAACCGCCCCGCTTACCTGCAGCCTCATGATCAGTTCCACACAGCCCCTCAGACACTGCACCTCGGCCAGGTGGCCCAGCCAGCGGCCCCGTGAGCCACTGGCGCCGCCGCCGCCGCCGCCAGCGCTGCCGCCCGCGCCCGCCCCCGCCTGTGTCGCCCCGGCGCTGTACGACCGCTGTACGGCTCCTCCCTGCGCAAGCCAGATCGCTGCCGAGCGCGCGTGTGACGTCAGCGTTGCGGCCGCCTGCTCGTACGGCACACCCTCCCCTGGCTGCACCTGAGGTCAACGGACACAGACCCGGGCGGGCGGGTAACGTAAAACGAGGTGTTGTTTAGCTTTCTAAACGTGCTCGTGTAATTTGGGTCCAATCGATTAGCACTACGTAACAAACAAACGTTGACCCCGGATGCCGTACAAGTGTACACGACGCAGTTGCTCCAGGTGTGGCCGACGGGGCCATCGCCTACGACCAATATTGTCATTTGATATTGGCTGCTTGCAAGCGAATAACAAAGCTCGTGTATGGAGGAACGCAAACTGAAAACGCATTTGCTAGACGCGACGAGATCCGCCCCGAACCGTTGTCACGGGAGAGACCGACCGACTGCTGTCGTACCCGGTCGTACCTTGTACCACAGGGTTATGTGTTTCGTGTCTGAGCTGTACAGCATGGAGGTGCGGGGGCTGCCCGGGCTACTTGGCGTCGCGGAGGGACCTCCTCGCGTTGCAGCGCCGAACCCCCCGCGCGCAGGCGCTCCGGCGATGGGGCCCATTCCGACATCGCGTGCAGGCGGGGGCTGACCGCTGCCTTGCAGACCCGCACTCGCTGCGGCGGCAGGAGGGGCATCCTTGGGCTGTTGGATGGGCTGGGCTGTCTGTTCCGAAACATCTGTTGGGCGGAGCGGGAGGGAAACGCATTTTGACCCCGTCTGCTCGCTCCAGGGTGGGATGTCCGGAACAGACAGCAGTCTGAGGTAGCATCAGTCAAGTGCATGTTCCTTACCAGTATGCTACCTGACGAACCCCTTACGCATTTACCTTGAGACGAATGCGCTTTTTGTTGGCGTCTCGAACATGAGGCCGGGTGTTCACCAGATGACGAAGTCACCGTAGCGCGCAATCTGTGAACAGCGGGATTGATGAAAAGCTTGTCAAATTAAAAGTTTTGAAATTAAGAAAGACTGCGCGGGGTATTCAGCACGGCTGTGAAAGCCCAAGCGACAATCGTTTTCAAACTGCGAATACGAAGAACAGATACTGTGGCAGGCCATCTTCACGCATCCCAATGTAACAATTCCCAAACAGGCGTCTGACGGAAAAAAGCCAGCGTCACATGGCTGCGCGGCAATCAAGTGACCAGCTGTCTCTGCAACGACACCAGTCGTTCTCAACTGCAAATTGCCATCATAAGCACGTGTCGTTATGTTGCAAAGACATTTGCGATCCTCTAATCCGACTCCTGGAGTCAGGACGATACGATGCTAACAAATTAAGAAAAAGTGCCCCTCCTGTCGCAGCCTTTCGTGGTCTCGGTACACGCACATGCGCGACGGAAAGTCTTTTGATGCAAGAAGAAGAACAAACTAACATATCGATGCAGGGCTTACCCGTTGGTCGCCGAGCGCTGAACAGTAGGCTCCCCGGACGTGCCAGCCCAGCGCCCGCGGAGCCTTGTCTGCGAAAAACGTTCGACGCGACGCAATAATCACAGAACGCGTAACTCCGCCACGTGGCAGGTGGCTTGATTTCCGGTGGTCTTGACATTCGCGTGGGCGAGTACGGCGCGGCCGTACGAATTCGTACCGCCACTGCTGTACAGCAGTGCGGATGTTCCCCTCACCGCCGGTAGGTGTTACCGCGGAGTTGGTTCGCGACGCAACACTTAACACGAGAAGTCGAGAAGAAAACCCATCTGTCGCGCACTGTCAAGCAAACCTACCTAAACCAGGGCGCATGCACACAGCCGCCTGCACCACCGAACACACACGCACATCAACACCGCCACCACCACTCACCCGCACGGCGCCCGCCACGGGTCGGACCCATCGCAGCAGGTGCTTGGGCAGCCACAGGGCCAGGTTCACTAGCGCCACATGAGCCAGCGCCGCCGCGCAGCCGCCCTCCGCCGCCCTCCGCAGGTTCCGGTTCGTCAGGAACACGCGGGGCAGCAGCGGCACGGAGGCGGGCGCCACCCGGGACCCTGCGAGGTCGATGCTGCCTCCGAAACCAACACCGGCGGCGGCCGCGTCGTCCGAGGCCCAGGGGGGCAGCAGGGGGCCCAGCGGCGCTGCGGCGGCTGTGATGCGGCCCGGCTGGGCCCTCAGCCGGAGGGCCACCCTGGCGCCCAGCTGCATCACCAGACCCACGGACCCCAGGTCCAGCAGCACGTGGGCGGCGGACGGCAGGCTGGGCCACAGCGCCTGGGAGCGGCGGCGGCGGCGGGGGCGGAGGCGGCGGCGGCGCGGGCGTGAAGGGGGAGGGGCTTTGAAGGCGGCGCGTGAGGTGTTGACGAATGGTGGGAAGTGCTGCGCCCCCGTGGGGCGGTCTGGCGTGGGGCGCGCGATCTACACAAGAATTAATCTCTAGGCATGGTATGGTACAACGGTTGCAGTTGGGATTGGGCGGTGGACAGGGCGCGGCTCGGGACGCGGCCTGCATCATTGCGCCAGTAGCCGTACACAGTCGTACGGCGCCGTACGTTGCCGGCCTGGTTCCGCCAGAGATGCTGCCCCGCGAATATGTACGACGGGCAAGCAAGAGTCGCCGTACACGCACACACCCATCGGCGTGGGCTTTCCTCTCCTTGCACACGTGCTAAGCACGTGCCATGTACGACAGGCCCAAAGACAGCTTCTTCGAACGGCTGCGTACAAGATCTCAAAAATCGAAACGCAGGCCAGGCATACTTGTGCACACGCGGAACCGCACCCATGCAATGCTGTGAGCTGCGCCACTGTAAGCTTGGTGTGCGTGCCTGCTAGCGCGCCGCCGCAAAATCGGTTACCGTTGTTGGTTGTTTTGTTAGTTAGTTGCGACGTTCACCCGCTCACCCGCTGCGGCCCGTTGATCAGCGCCACCATCGCCACGGCCTGCAGCATCAGCAGCGACTGCCACTGCACAAGCGTGTACAGCCGCATGCACCAGACGGTGGGCCCCCACACCGCCCCGCACACCAGCGCCACCGCCACCGCCACCGCCTGCTCCCGCGCCACGACGCGGAGCACCTTGAGGCCGATACCGCGGCTCTGTTTGATGACCAGTGCCGCCGGATTGCCCTTCGTCACCTGCTCAGTTGCACCCTCCGCCGGCTTGGCAGTTGAGGTACCGCCGGGCGTCCCCTGCGGCTGCGGCTGCGGCTGCGGCTTCGCGCGCCTCGGCTCGCTCCGGCTTCCGGCTTCTTGCCCCCGCCCCTGTTCATCGAGCTGCCTTCGCTCCAAGGGGTGCAGCTGCCCCAGGAGCATCAGCGGCCACATCAGCATGGCCAGCTGCGACAGGGCGGACAGCAGCATCCCGCTGTCCAGGGGCGGGGCCGGGGCAGGGGCCGTCGCCGGCAGCAGCCGCCGGAGGTCATCGTCGTCACCGTCCGGAGAGCCCAGGCCCAGGCCCAGGCGGCAACCCTCCCGCGATGGCCACTGCCGGCCGGCGACCGCCGCCAGGCGCCATAGGAGCAGATGGACGAGGGTTTGGGTGGCGGCGGGCAGTACGACAGGGGCGCTCTGCAGTACAGTGGCGGCCAGCGGCAGGGTCGCGAGCGCCAGGCAGGCGGCGAAGAGCGCGTAGGCGCTGGGCAGGATGCCGAGGCGGCGGTCATGATGGCGGCCGGAGCCTTCCGGGGCGGTCCTGTCTGGCGGTTGCTGCTGCATTGCCGCGGCCGCCGGCGCTGCTGGGCGGCCGGCTTTTGGAGGAGGCGGCTTGCGGCCGCCTCCGGCGCGAGCTTTGGACTTCTTGGCCATGGGCGGGCAGGCCAAGGCGAGGGCGAGGGCGTAGCCGCGCGGCCGCCGGCGCACTCTATCTGGAGGCGGGCTAAAGATTTGCGCTGTCGTCCGCCGGCATCGGAAATTAATTACAACAGCAGGGTGCCTGTACGTAGTTCGTAGGAATAATGGCCAGCCAGAAGGGCCGAGTTCGTAGGTCAGGGGTAGGGTCAATGCTGGTGTTGCGGCGCGTAACTACGTCCGCCCCGGTCTGGTCGCGGCGCTTGGCCGGGCCCTCGGGCCGGTGACGCAATCGATCCGACGATGTCCTTCCTTTCGCCGCCCGTACCAACCGCCCCGTTACGAGTTGTCTTGAATTGAAGTCGTCCGCTGCCTTGCGTCGTCCGCAACGGCAATCGTATGTACCGTATACGGTTGAACGGGGTTTGTTGGGACTACAAATTATTGCAACTTGGTAGCGACGTCCTGTAGCACAATTTAATAATAACAATAATACTAATAATAATAATACCCCGTAATTAATCTGTTTGTGCAAAGTACTGCCAGCAGTGCATTGCCTTTTTATTGTCGAGTCAGCGATGAAGAGGCGGTCGGTTGATTCTTCACGGACCCGCGGGTCATGGCACCCGGGACCGGATTCACGCAAACGAGGCAACTGTAACCCAGACGCCGGATCGGCCACAGCTTCGATCACCCGATTATTCCAGCCGATAGTATATACCACCGCGCTTGTTCTACGCTGCAATTCGCGCAAATTTCCAGCTCAACTTCATTCATTCATTCCTTACTTACGCGCCTCGAATTCGCCATGTCATCACCGCCTCGGTTGCCAGCCCGCGCCGCGCAGCTGGCGGATCTCTCAGCTTGACTTACAAGGAAGGCAACGAGAGCCTCTGCGAAGCTTACTGCAATACGCGTCCTCCCTCGCGCAGCATCGCACGGACCGCGAGCCGACTCCCCACAGCAGCAGCAGGCCGCCGCCGCAGCAGCAGCTCCATCGATCCTGATCGATCCTGGTCGCCCCTTCCCATCCAGCCATGCCGCTGGCAGGCGCCGATGCCGGGCTGCTCGTGGCGGCGTTCGGGGGCGGCCTGGTCGCCGTGGTGCTCGGCTCGCTGGTGATGTATCTGGAGGGCGCGCTGCGCTGGCTGCTGCTGCGGGTGAGGGTAAGAGCAGGGTTAGTTCAGAGAGCTGTTACGTACCAGAGTACTTACTGCTCTATCTTGCGCTCGGGCGCGGGCGGGGCCAACCTGCTGACGCCCCTTGTTAAAAGCTACGCCAGTATTGCGCGCATCATCATCAGCGCATTACCGTGTACGTGGCAAAGACGCGGCCCAGCAGCCCGTCCATTACTGTGGCTTGATATGGCTTCGCAGCAGGCTTGGCAGCACGTTGCTTTCGCGCGCCGGCCAAACGATATTGTAAGGCATGTGGTACTTGGTTGTTTCGTGCACCGCGCCAACAGCGCGAAAATGTATGCGCCGGTGACTGAGGTTCTCCTTATTAGGCACCCTCTTTCCGGTCTTGAAGTGGGGGCCCCCACCTGCGGCAACCCGTTGTGCGATCTGGGTCGCTTGCTGTGGATCGCATAAGATTGCCAACCCGCCGCGGCTGCGAAGTGCGAACCCGCAATAATTACTTCACCGCGCAGTCCCTTCCTTCCTTCCTGGTCCTGGTAGGGTGCGTTTTGAGGCCTGCCTCGCAGTTGGCCCCGGCCGGGCCCGCCCATTGCCGGCTCTCGCCCGTTCACCCCCGCCCCGCCAACCGAAATCCCAACCGAAACTTTGCCGGGCACAGGCGGATCCGGACTGGCGGCCCAGGTGGGCCTTCGGCCCGGGAGCGGGGGCGGGGGCCCCGCAGCACGCAGCGCGCCGGGCCGGCGAGGACGCCTCGAGTACTGCCCGTTTCAGGTTAGTGAAGAAGTTGCTGTGGGGCGGCGTGCGGGTGCGGGTGCGGGGGCGGGGGCGGACTTTCAAACAAGCGCAAAGGGCCGGCGAGGACTCGTCGACTGCCCGTTTCAGGTGTGATGGAGTCCGTGTGGGCTGGTGGGTAACCTCCTTGCGGGGTCCGGGGTGGGCGCCCGGGTTGTGGGTTACGGGGGGCTAGGGTTGCGGGCTCCCCTACCTGGCCAAGCCCGGATGGATATCTGCACGCTGGCTCGCTTGCTTGGCTATGAAGAGAGTCGGGGGCCGGGGGCCCTTACATACCTTACCCGCACCCACCCGCCTCACCCCGTTGTGCACAGGAACGGCAGCTCCCGGGCGCCGTTTGCGCCGTTGTACTTTCTCGGCCCGAGCCACAGCGATCGAGAGCCGCCGCTGCCCGAAGGTGAGTGAGCGCGCGCGCGCGAGGGCTGCGGTTTTCATGGGGACCGCATACGACCCACTCCTGCGCCAACGCGCAGGGGCGGCAGTAAGCCACCCGTGCCGCGAGGCACTGCTTGTTTTCATGGGGGCCACATAGGACGTGTACGACGACGGTACGAAAAGGGCAAGCAGACACGTTTACGGCACTGCCAGGCATATGTACGACGATGCACGGCATTGCAAAACTACGGGAAGGGCTGCTGCTGCCGCCGCTGCTGCCGTTGCTGCGACCGGGCCCGCCGCGCCGCCTCCGTGTCGACCGCGCGTTGCGCCCTGCTGGGGGCCAACCCCCCCGTGCAGCCAGACGGCCAGTGCCAACCCAACTGCGAGTGTGCTCGGTACCGGTCAGACGATGAGGACATGTGAGGCGGTGAGGACGTGTGAGGACGTGTGAGGCCGCACCGGTACGATCTCGGTGAGACAGACAGGCGGTGGGCGCCGCACCTCCATCCGTTGGGGAGAGGCGCCCGAGGCCCCACCACACAGGCAGCTCCCACAGCTCCGACCCTCCCCCCCTTGGAGAGCGGAGACAAATGCGGGTCTGACCCGCGGGTCTGCGTCACCGCCACCGACCCCCTTCCGCCGCGCCGCTGCCCTTGCCGCCTTCCCCTCCTCGCCCTCCTCCTCGGCGCCCTGCATGCAGCAGCTGCTGGCGCCGCCGGGCCCGCCGCCGCCACCGTCTCCTTCCTCCCCAACCGCCGCCCCAACCGCCCCAACCGCGCGGCCTCCACGTCACCACAGCCCGGCCCCTCCCGGCGGGTGCTCACGGCGCAGCCCCCCCGCCGCGCGCAGCGCAGCCCCACAGCCCCCGCCTCCCTGGCCCTCGCCTGCCCCTCCCCCTCCCCCTCCCCTTACCCCGGCGCCCAGACGTCCTCCTCCTCGTCGGGCGGCGAGGACGGGTGTGGCGGCGACGGTAGGCCAGTCAGGGGAAGGGGGGCGTGCTGCGGCGGTCAGCGGTCCGACGTGGCGGCTGCGGCGACGGCCGAGGCAGCGGCGACGGCGACGGCGGGGATGGCAGTGGCAGCGCAGGCGGCCCAGCGGGACATCGCCCCCGCGTCCGCGGGCGAGCCACCGCCAGACCCGCCCCCGCCCCCGGCTCCGGCTCCGGCCCCGGCCCCGCCCCCGGCCCCGGCTCCGCCCCCGGCCCCGGCTCCGCCCCCGGCCCCGGCTCCGCCCCCGGCCCCGGCTCCGCCCCCGGCTGCGGCCGCTGTCGCTCGCATGTCTTCCTCCCACGTTGCCTCCGAGGCGTCGCAACAGCGTCCTCCGTCCTCCGCCGTGTTGGGGTCGGAGAGGTGCGTGGGCTCGGGTGGGTTGGGTGTGGGTTGCTGTGGGTTTAGGGTTTAGGGGTGGGCTGCGTGTGCCGCGTTCGGCGGGGCTACCGCAACCTGGGACGGAGGAAAGCATACTTGACAGATTAGTCATGCGTCGTCTTCGTCTTCGTCATTGTGTGCGCAGTGGGCCTTCGTACAGCGGCGGTACATGTGTCAAGCGCTCGTACACACGTCACGGACGGACGGCCGAATGTGAGGGAGAAGGAGTTTCGGCCTCCTAGTAAGGCCCCTCTTTAGTACGGCGAAGTCCCTTCTCTCTTCCAGGAGGGGCCGTGTTGTGGTTCAGCAACCACCCAAGTGGGGTGCCTGTCCCTTGCAGCAGCTCCGAAACCCTGTGTCGCCCCGGCCCGGCCCGCCCGCCCGCCCCGCCCCGCCCCGCCCCGCCCCGCCCGCCCCGCCCCGCCCCGCCCCGCCCCGCCCGCCCCGCCCCGCCCGCCCCGCCCGCCCCGCCCCGCCCGCCCCGCCCCGCCCCGCCCGCCCCGCCCCGCCCCGCCCCGCCCCGCCCCGCCCCGCCCCGCCCCGCCCCGCCCCTTCAACCTTCATCCCCCAGTCCCTGCGCCGCCGCGTCAGCACCATCAGTACCAGCACCAACGCGCCCGGCTGCCGGCGAGCCCAGCGACTGCCTCGCCTCATCTCTCCAACCAACAACCGCTCCAACAACCGCAACGGCAACCGCAACCGCCGAGGAACCGCCGGACCCTCTGCCAGAAGACCGCGGCGCTTCCGCGCCCGCGCAGGCCGCCACTCACCTCGTCCGACCCATGGGTCGGCATCCCGCGACGCGCCCAGCCGTAACGCCCCCGACGACCCCTCAACGTCGGCGGCGCCCAGCCGCAATCGCGCCGCCGCCGCCGCCGTCGCCGCCACGCGCCGTACAGATACCCTGGATGACCCTTCCCACATGGCCGGGCACGTGCGGCCGCCGCCGCCAGCGGGGGTGGTAGTGGCGGCGGCAGCGGCGGCGGCGGTGGCGTCCTCAGCGGCCCCGCTGCCCCGCTTCTCCTACCCTGGAGCGGCGAGCTGTACGGAGATGAGGGGCCCCACGCGGGGCTGGGAGGTCTCCTACTCCTGGGAGGGAGCGGAGGAGGGCGGGGGCGACGGGCGGTCGGTGTCGGCGCCGCAGCAGCAGAAGGTACAGCAGGGACGCGTACGGCGGCGACGGAGCCGTACGGCACTGGGCAGCGCCCCGGCGTCGTACGCCAGGCTGGTGGCGGCGATATCGGAGGTTGCGGCGGAGGCGCCTGCGGAGCGGGGCGGCGGCAGGGAGGCGCCAGAACGGCGACTGGAACCGCAACCGAAACCGCTACCGGAGCCGCAACCGAAACCGCAACCACTTGGCGGGGCGGTGCCGCCGGCAGGAGGAGAGTCCCAGGAGCAGGCACCAGCACCTGCTGCACCAGCACCTGCAGCACCAGCAGCAGCACCACCACCAACACCGCCAGCACCCGTTGCGCCGCCAAACGAGCCCGCCGCCCGGCCGCCGCCGCCGCCGCCGCCGCCTGCCTCCCTTTCCATTCCGCGCCTGGGCCCGCCGTCACCTCCCTGGAGGGCGTCGTACACCTATCCCTACCCCGGAGGAGAGACAGTTGGAAGAAGCGGGCCGCTGAGGGTCGCTACCGGCGTCAACGGCGGCGGCGGCGGCGGCACGCTCGGGGCGTCACGCACGACGGTGGCGGCGGCGGCCGACGCCGCCGCCGCTGCCGGCAGAACGGCGGGCCCGAGCCGCCGCTGCCGGCGGAGCGACGGCGGCGGCGGCGGCCTGGGCCGTATCAGTCTGGACCTCAGTCCGCGAGCGGCGATCGCCACCTCGACGGAGGCCGCAGCGAGGGCGGCGGCGGCGGCGGCGGCGGCAACGGTGAGGCCCTGCGCCGCGGCCGCGGCCGCGGCCCCGCCGCCGTCGGTGCTGTACGGATCGCCGGTACGGCACGTGTCGATCTCGATGAAGGTACGTACGGCCGCTGCAGTGCCAGGGCCTGGATATCGATATCAGGCGGCCGGTCGGGTACGAATGTGGCACTAAACTGAGCGATCATCATTTCGGCCGCTTCTACCAATATTGCTTACATAATCGCACAACCAAAATGAAAATGAAACAATGAAAGTGATCATTCATTCCCCCGTGCTGTCCGGCCCCCCCCTCCGGCAGCTGGAGACCCCGCCCGACGTGCCGTACCAGGAGCTGGAGACCGCCCTCCTGGCCGCCACCCACCGAACCATCGAAGCCGTACTCAACGATGCCAGCGACGGCGGCGGCGACGGAGGCGACGGAGGCGGCGGCGGCGGCGGGGAGGTGGTACCTGGACACGTGGCAGCTGGCGGCGGCGGTGAGGGAGAGGCGGCGGCGGCGGCGGCGGCGGCGGCGGCGGCGGCGGCAGACAGCCGGAGGAGCGGCAGCGTCCGCAGTGTGCCCGCCGTCGCCAGCGGCAGCGGCGGCGGCGGCAGCGGCGGCGGCGGCAGCGGCGGCGGCGGCAGCGGCAGCGGCGGCGGCGGCGGCAGCGGCGGCGGCGGCAGCGGCGGCGGCGGCGGCAGCGGCGGCGGCGGCGCCGGGCGGTGGCCCCGAGCTCGGTGGCGGGGCCACACGGCGCAGGTGCAGTGCCTGCCGGGCTGCGTGGAGCTCATCCTTCGAGTGCAGGTGGGTGGGTGTGGGGTGAAAGGTGAAGGGGTTGGGTCCTGCCTCCTGGTAGGGAAGCTGCCTCGAGAGAAGCCGGGGCCGCCCTCTCGCCGACCGGGTCCTGCCACGCGCCGCGCCCAAGAACGTCCCTCTGCCCAGACCCCAGAGGCCACGCCCCCCGGCCTCTCGCTCTGAAGCGCCTGCCCCTGCCTCCCCCCGATCCCCTTGGCTCAGTATATGCGCCAGCAGCTCACAACATGAATGGTTGTAACGTGTCCACCCAATGCCTATTTTACCCCCCTCAAGCAACCCTCCTCGGACCCTGCCCCTGCCCGCCAGTACGAGAGCGAGGAGGAGCTGGCGGCCGCGCAGGTGGCCTCCGGTCTGGCCTCCCTGGAGACGGAGCTGCGCCGCCAGCTGGGGGCCGCCACCGGCCGCCAGCTGGGGACCGGCGGCGGCGGCGGGGAGGCCGGGGGGCCCCGTGAGGCGTCGGACAGCGCCGCGTCCGTTTGGGCGGCGGCTTCGGAGCCCGTCGGGGGGCTGCAGTACCCGGTGGGTGGTGGGGCGGAGGGGGGGGGGCCGGGGCGGGCGGGGCGGAGGGGCGGGGGTTAAAGAGTGGTAGAGGGGCGGGGGTTAAGAGTGGCGGAGGGGCGGAGGTTTAGAGTGGTGGAGGCGGGGCCGACTGACTAGCAGGGGCGACCGACCGGCGGGGCCGATGTTTGGACAGTGTTTGGGCGAGAAGGGGGGGCTGTGGGGGAGGGCGCGATGACCGCCTGAGCACTGAGTAGCATGGCGGCGGCGGTGGCCCAACTAGGGTCGGGCCCTTGGTGGCTGTGGTTGCGGGTCGGGTCGGGTCGGGTCGGGTCGGGTCGGGTCGGGTCGGGTCGGGTCGGGTCGGGTCGGGTCGGGTCGGCCACACTGGGGTGATGCCGGTTCCACCGGGCCTCTCACGTCGTGTCCTGGTTGGGAGTCGCTGCGAGGATACTGTACGGAGTACGGCACTCTCAGAATACCGGAATGGCCACTCACGGACCCGTCCCGTGCACCTCCCCCCCGCGAAAGGGCCCCGCTCCCTCCCTCCCTGGACCATCACGATCTCTTCACGAAGCACCCGCTGCCTGTGCCCCACCCCTCCCTCCCCCCAAGTCTACCAATTTCCAATACCCTCCCCCCCCATGCTCCTACATGCGCACATACACACACACGAACACACGCACACATGCACAGGTGGTTTGGTCGGAGGCTGCCCAAGGAGCCGTCGCCGCCCGCCCCGCCGCCGCCGCCGCCGCGGCGGAAGCCGGCGGTTCCGACCCACAGCATCATCACCCCCACCTAGGGGCCCCACCGGATGACACCAGCGCGCAACCCGGGCTCGGGGCTGCTGCCGCCGCCGCGGCCAACACCGCCGCCGACACCGGCCGCACCTTGAGGGCCGTCCCGCTGGTGCTGTACATGCATCCACCTGTCGTACCGGCGACGCAATCCAGCACGCCGCCCGCAGCTACCGCTGCTGCTGCTACTGCTGCTCCACCGGCGGCAGCAGAGCCGGCGGCGGTGGCGGCGGCGGCGGAGGGGCATCGCCCTGGTGGCGTCGGCGCGGCGGGGGCCGCCGCCCCGTCCAGCCGCCGCCCGCCCGCCCCGCAGGCAGCTGAGGCCGGGTTCATCATCCGCCCTGCGGTGGGAAGCATCTCGTCCTCGGGCGCTTCGGCCGCCACCACACCCTCATCATTTTCGGGTAGCAGCCGCAACGGCGCGGCGGCGGCGGCGGCGCCGGCGGCAGCGGACCCGACCGGCCGGCTCGGCGCCGCCAGGACCGCGACGACGACGACGACAACACTGCCGTACGGCAAGCAGAGCAGCTCGGAGTCTGTACGACAGCCCGTCCCCTGGTTCGCGGCCCCCGACACATCCGTCGCGGAGTCCGGCGCCGCCGCCGCCGCCGCGACGGAGGGCGACCTGGGCGCCGAGCTGGGCAGCTGGGCCATGATGACCCGGCGCGGGACGGCGCCCGCCGCGACCCCGGCGGGCGAGCGGCCCTTCAGCCCAGGCAGCCTCAGCGGCGGCGGCGGGATGATGCCCGGCGGCGGCTGTAGCAGCGCGAGCGAGGGCCTGCGGTCGCCGTTCCGACTGCCGCTCATCGTCTCCGGCCCGTCCGGGGACGCCGGCGGCGGCGGCGGCGGGTCGCCAGTCTCCAGCGGCGGGGCGCAAGCCGCCTTCAGGGCGCCGCCGCTGTCGGCGGTGCTGCCGGACAGCACCGCGGCGGCGCCGTCGGCGTCGGTACGGACGCCGTCCTCCGCGCCGCCGGCCATGACGACCAGCGGCGGCAGCGGCGCCGGCGCTGGCAGCGGGAGCAGCAGCGGCGGCGGCCCTGGCCTGCGTGCTGCTGTGCCGCCCACCGTCACGGGTCGAGGTCCCGCGGGCGGCAGCGCTCCGGCAGCGCTCCGCGGCGGCCGCCGCCGTCGCGACGTCGGCCGAGCCTCGACCTGCGACGCGCGCTACTTCAAGGCACGGTACGACACGGCGCAGGACGCCGCCGCCGCCGCCGCCGCTGCCGGCACCCGCCCATCGGGCCTGCGGCCGCGCGCGTTGCCGCGGTACGACAGCTTCCACGACATTGGTGACAGCGTGAACGACGTCTTGGCGGCGGTGGCCGAGATGGATGCTGCTGCCGAGGAGGAGGACGCGCCGCCATCGCGCGCGGGACAGCTGCCGCCACCTCCGCCGCGGCCGCAGAATCGTACGATGGCATCCTTGCGGCCGCGCAGCGACCCACAGAGCCCAGCGACCCGTGGGTCGTCCACTGAGGCGGGCGGCCGCGGAGAGGCCGAGGGAGGTCGCGGGTTCAACCCTAATGAGCCTCCGGGCAGCGCCGCGGACAGGGACGTCGGAGTCGGGGACGATGAGGTGTCGCCGTTTGTGGAGGTGGCGGCGCAGGAGGTCGGCCAGGAGCAGGACGGGGGGCCCCCGGCGGCGGCGGCGGCGGCGGCGGCGGCCTCGGCCGCGATGACGATGACAGGCACGCCGTACAACATAGCGCAGCAGCCGCATTCGCCGGCGCCGGCGTTGCAGCAGCGGCGGCAGCAGCAGCAGCAGCAGCAGCACAAGCAGCAACCCACTCCGCCAACGACGCCGCCGCAGACGGGGGAGCTGGAGCCGCCGCCGCCGAACGACGGCGCGGCCGCCCTGGGCGTGCAGATAGCTCCGGGGAGGGGCCATGCCCGAATGGAGTGTCGTCTGGACATCTTTATGGACAACGCCGCGGCGGGGTCGGAGGGTGGCGCTGTGGCCCGTGGTGGTTCTGAGGCCGACCGGTCCAAAGATCCCCCAGGCGGCAGCCCGTACGGCCCGTACGGCGACAGCAGCACGTCACTCGGGCTGGCAGGCGCAGAGCTGCCCGAGTCGTTCGCGTCGCGGCCGCAGTCGGCCGGATGTCGGCCGCAGCCGCCGCCACGGGACGTCGACGCAGTGGATGTGCGGGTGGTGGTGAAGCAGCACGGCGCGGTGGTGGCGGAGGTGGAGCGGCTGACCGTGGGGCCGCGGGGCGCCAGCGTCAGGTGGGTAGGGAGGGAGCGAGGGCGGCGCCGGCAGCGGAGTGGGGACTGGGGAGGGAGGGGGGAGTACGTGGTTTGCTGGGGTTTGATTGACATGAGAGGGAGGGGAACATGGGAGGGGAGGGGAGGGCAGGGCGGCGGGAGGGCGCCGGAGTCAGGTCAGTGAGAGCGCAAACGGGTAAGGGGGGATGGAGTTGCGTTGAAAATTGTATCCAGAGGGGAGGTTGCGGGAGGGCGCGCGCGTCAGGTCAGTGAGGCCGCCGGGCTTTGACAAGGCCGGAAGGCGCGCAAGCTGAAACAGACTCCGCACAGCTTTTTATTTATTCATAAAGCGTCGGTTCAACCCCACACCTGCCTTCCTTCAACCCATGGGATCAGTTTCATGTAGGTTTCGTCGCAACGGCCCGTCGCCGTTTCCCGCCCTGTTTATGACCCTCCGGCGGAATGGCCGCCACCCGCACCCGCCGCGCACCCGCGTCGCGCCCTTTTCCCTTCCCGCAGTTTGGACATGAGCAGCCTGCAGGAGGGCGACGCGGCGCTGCTGGTGCTGCCGTACAGGTGGCCGTACGCGCCGCCCGACATGCGGCAGGCGGCGAGCTCCGACGGGGGAGACGGAGCGCCGCCGCCGCCCCAGGCCGACGTGGAGGTCCGGTGGGGCGCGGCGGCGGCGCTGGCATTCATCCCCATTGTGGTGGTCCCGCCGCTCGTCGCCGCGGAGCTGTGCGGCCTTATGCAGCGGATGGAGCAGACGGCGGCGGCCGCCGCCGCCGCCGCGGCCTCAGCGCCCGCCACTGACCCACGGGTCATCCGCGCGCGCGCCTTTACGCACCACTTCTCCGCCCTCGTCTCCGATGTCGTGTCGCTGCTGCTGGGCTGCGAGCGGCTGGCGGAGGAGACGGACCGGATCGCGGAGAACGAGCCCGTAGTCATGTACGGCACAGCCCGGGAGGTGCACGTGGCGGAGCTGCGGGAGCTGGCGGGCGGGCTGGTGACGTACCTGACCCAGGTGCGGCTGCCGGCCACGCTGCGGTACCTTCTGGAAGAGATCCAGACCGCCGGGGTGCAGGTCCGCAGCGGAGATCTCGAGGGGGAGGAGGCCATCAGCGATCTCCTGTCGCTCGCGGATTCGGACGACCCGCCGTCGCAATCACTGTCCGCGTTCGCGTCCGGCGCGTCACACGCGGCGGCGGCGGCCGCGACCCATGGGTCGTCATCAGCCGGCGGCGGCGATGGCCGCGCCGCGCCCGCCGTCCGCGACGCCCGCGGCTTGGACGGGCTGCGGCGGTTCTGCTCGGTCTCGGGCGGCTCGGAGGAGGAGGGCGGCGGCGGTGCTCCAGGGGAGGGATGCGCCAGTACCAAGTCCCAGACCGCTCCCGGGAAGGCGTCGCCGGCTCGTACGGCCATCTGGGGCTCGGTCCTGTGGGGCTTTGACCCGCCTATGGAGGCGCGCTACGAGGCGTACCTGTACGAGCGTACGAATGTCGTGTACGGCGCGGCTGCTGGGATGGCCGCGGCCGTCACGGCGGCGGTGACGTTTGGGCTGCTGGTGCCGCCCAAGGGGGTATCCGCGTTGCTCGGGGTGCTGCAGGGGCCCCCCGCGCCGGAGAGGGTTCCGACCGACGCCGCAGGGAGCGGCGGCGGCGGCGCCGCCGCCGCCGGCACGCTGTCCATGGTGAGCAGCGCAGGGGCGAGCAGTGCAGTGGGTGTCGCCGGGCTACGGCGCGACGCGGCCCGCAGTGGCGTCGTCACCGACCCGCGGGCGCTGCGCCGCATCGGCCGCGCGCTGGCGCTGCCCGTGCTGCTGCCGGTGGCAGTGTCGGTCCTGAGGGCGGTAGGGGCTCGACACGACATGATGAGCTGTCTCCGGTGAGTTGAGCGGCCGCGGCTTGTGAGATGTGACCATCGGGCCCGTTTGCACGGCTGCTGGCGCGACGCAGGAGGGCCCTGAGGCGTCGTCACGTTGGCGGGGCTCCCCCGGATGGGATCACGGAGGATTGCGATCTGGGTCTCATGCCGTTGCGATCTGGGTCGCCTGCCGTTCTGGTGCTTGATTCCATCTGGGTCGCCTGCCGTTTTGGATGCTTCTTCCGATTTGGGTCGGCCGCCATCGCCCCCCTCCCCGGGATAAGCGGGTCGTCCCCGCGCCGCTCCCCATCTGGGTTACGCGCCAATCGCGGCCTTGGGCCTGCTCACTTGCTGGGCCGCCTGCACTGATGTTTTGCCCCTCAACGAATCGTCGCGTTGCTCGTGTGCCTCGTGTACCTGTCCGGATCGTTCTCCGCCTAGGGCTTGTTCGCGGCTGCGGCTGCTGCTGCTGCTCCCGTCCACAGGTGTCGAGAGCTGGTCGTACGGCTCGTCCACGTGGTCATCCTGGTGCTGCTGTACGTGTACGGCAGGTACACGGCCAACGCCGCCGTCGTCGTCCCGCCGCCGGTGGTGGAGGTGCTGGCGGGGCTGGTGGTGGTGGTGACGCCGGCGTCCTGCCAAGTGAGTACTGCACTACGCAGTCACGGTCACGTGCGAGGGTGGCGGCAGGCGGGCTTTTGCAGCCTGTTAACCCATCACCTTGACCGACCGCTTGAAGCCGTAGATAGGCTAGGGCCTGTCGCACAATATACCTACGTAGAACATGGCGGTGTGGTAGCCGTACAGACCCTGCCGTAGAGGAGTCATGCATGAGAGGCCGTACCGAAGGCGGTCGGACAGTACGATACCTGGCCTTCGCGCCCCCGCCCCCGGTGTAAACGAGTTCCCTCCCTCCGCGCCCTGGCAGAGACGCAGTACGAGTACGTCTCAACCCCGAAATCAATTACCACACTTGTTTTCCAGTTCTAAGGAGCAATTTTGGTACTTACAGAAGCAAAATTGCTGTTCCGTCTACCAATGTCCTGCACCTCCCCTTTCCTCCCCCTCAAATGTGTCCCCCTATATATGCCGCCTCGTGGCGCCCTCGTGTGTAGGTCCGCGTCCGGTCCTACCTGTGCTGCTGGGCGGTGGATTCGCTGCTGCTGTGGATGACGATCGGCCCCGTGTGCGGCAGCGCGCTGCGCGCCGCAGCCGCCATCGGCGTCGCCGTGACCGCCTCCGCCGTACTCGCCGCGGCCGTGGACCGCGGCCACAGGCGGAGGTTCCTTCAAGCCCAGCAGTCCAGGGAGGGCGATGCACCCCCGCGATGATGACCGCATGCCGCCACGTCCGGCAAGTAGGCGGTTGGCCGGTGCTCGTTGCGTGTTTCCGTTGCGTGGTAACTGAAACCCTGTCTTTTGGATTGATTCCGGTTGGCGGGACGGTTGCGGTTGGCCGTTGCGATGTGGGGTTTCGCGCTCGGGTTGCGCGACCCGGCGGTGACTCCCAACGTCCCAAGGCGCGCTCTGTAGCTTGCGACGCTGGGAGCGAGCGAGCGTGCAGAACGGGGTTTGACTGGTTTGGGAACCGGGACGGATC
Organism: Eudorina sp. 2006-703-Eu-15; assembly: GCA_003117195.1. Lineage (NCBI taxonomy): Eukaryota > Viridiplantae > Chlorophyta > Chlorophyceae > Chlamydomonadales > Volvocaceae > Eudorina > Eudorina sp. 2006-703-Eu-15. The sequence goes on along the minus strand of BDSI01000025.1, from coordinate 140,467 downwards.
GTTGCAAGCGCAGTTGCAAAAGGTCGACAGGCGACGGACCGAAACGAGGGACGGGTCCTTGTGGCCTTCGCCGGTCAACCCGAAGCCGGGAGACCGGAAGACTGAAGGACCTGCAGGTGGGGACTTGGCCCCTGCTTGACACGGAGCGACGGAACGACGCCTCTTCACTCCCTTGCCGACGGAATGAACACGTCAAGCACGTTGGGAACCCTGCCTCTTGGGGGGATCCCCACGGCGGAACACAACCTTCGGACGGACGCAGGCCTTTCAGTACGTGGCAGGCCCCGACTCGGGCTTTGCGGCTCTGCGGCTCGGCCTGATCTGGGTTCCCACAGCATGGGGATGCGGATGGCGCTGGTTGAAGCGTCTGTGATGTTTGTTGGTCAAGGGCTGAGTGACAACAGAGATTACTTTTGAGGGTGCCCGCATACGGGTCCACCGTACCCCCATTCATAATAGCACGAGTTGACCACCCCAACCCTGAACGCATGAAAGCTGCTGCGTTGACCAGGAAGCCACACATCACATACTCGTGCGGAGGACCTGGTTTTCATACCGCCTCGTCCTATGAAGTATGTGCGTTCGCGCGGTCTCGGGTCCTGTGAGGGAGGGAGGCGGACAGGGCAAAATGGTAAACAGTCGTTTACGCACACGAGCGATCACGCCTGTTGACGCACGAGCGCCGCCTAGAAGTGCGCAATAATGCCGGGCAGGCGGCGGGCAACATGATGAGCGAGCGCTCTGCCTGTCGCAGCGGACGCTGAGCTCACGGTGGGGCCTGAGGCCATCGGCTGTTCGGACGAGGCTTGGTGACGGAATGATTGGAAGGCGCGCCAGCAAGCGGAGTGCGGCCGAACGGACCTAGCTAAACGGACTGGTGCCTGGGCTGATATTGTTGAAGTTGCAGCGCTGATCTCACCTCGCTGACGCGTTGGCCAGGGTCGGCCAGGTATGCAGGCGGTGGCAGGGCATCGCAAACCCTGCTGCCACCTGCAGGGGCGGCGTGTTACTCGGGTGGCGTTTCCGTTCGAGGCTTGTTGGCCTTCTTAAGGCTGATCGAATAATCGATTCGGGATTGCGTAACATCTGACGTGACGTTGGCACCGCCACAGTAGAAGAGTTGTTGCGTGCACGCCCGATTGGCCGGTCATCCACTCCTGTTGACCCAGAAAGTGTTTCGTTGCATCGAGAATTGTGCATCGAGAATGATGCATGATGTAAGCAATATGATACCTTTGTTCCCTTCGTCCCTGGCATGTTACACTAGATGTTTCGACAACACCAAATCCAAATCCAACCGCCGCGTGATCTTGTCGCAACCGTGTACCTGACACACCTGGATACCGCTGATCCTGGATACCGCTGATCACAACAGATATTTTGAATATGTAATAGTTGTATGCCATGATCACATTCATCGTGAGACGTACTGCAAGCTTGGATCCACGTCCATTGCCCGCAGGTGGGCGGCTATCCCTTTTCCAACGTATCTCATGACTTGTTAGACCGGTTCGACAAACGAATTTAATATTGGGGACATTATCATGGATGGCGATCTGCGTCTGCTGCTTATGCTAGCTCTACTGAATGATTTGCGACTGAAAAGCAGATGGGGCTCAGCTTGGCATAATCAATTTGGCATCAGAGCAAGGGGAGCTAAGGAGGCTGTACCCTCCACCTGTACTTCCCGTGAATAGGAGTTGTGCGCGCTCGCCGGCCGCATTGCCCGCCACCAGAAGTGCCCCAGAGAACCAAATAGCCGTAAGGCAGTGCCCGAAGTTCTGCCTTGTGACAAACGGAGGGGCCCTGGTAAGGACGAAGGGGAGGTTGCCGTCTCAGCAACGTGAGCGCTATTGTGCTGTGCTGTGCCGGCGTCCAAGCGCGCCCCAGAATGCATAATTCAGAGCGTCCCTCTGGCCGTAAACGTGGTGCGGTATAGCAACTGCGCGCCCTGCGTTTCTGACACGGCAGGTGGACGTCACGGTGTGAGGGGTAGTCGCACCTGTGGAGGCTGCTGTTTGCGGATACCTTCACGCCTCAGGCTGCGCAGTGTAGCAAGCACAACGCAGCCGCAGTCCAAGTTGCTTTCCATACGGGGTATTCCGCCTTCACGAGATCTTGCCGGATATGTATCGAACTAGTTTCTGGGACGCGCGGACGAAAGGTCGGTCTCGGGTGCGCGCTGCAGTGCACCCCCGGCCACACCCTCAAATCTCCGATGTAGTTACGTAGGCTCACGTCAGGTCGTCACGCTGGCCCTGCCTGGCCCCCCGGCCCCGGCCCCGGCCGCTGCCCCTGCGCCATGTGCACCTCACTGTAAGCTCCTTGAGGTGCCCGTTCACACCCATGTTTTACACTCATGCTTCGATGGTGATGCAGTGGTGTACGTGGCGGCTATGCTGACCAATGCTGTGCATCCCCGTGTACCTTACCCCAGGCAGCGCACTGCACGGGTCCGGAGTGACGGTCCCCAGCGGTGGCGTTGTCCACCTTTGGTGGGGCCGCCGGACAGAACCCCAGACATAGTGGCGCTGCCCTGGCCGGCTTGTGGGTCCTAGGGTCCCTGGAGGTCGGACACACTATGCGTGCGTGCAGCGACCGCGCTGCTGCTGGAGACTCCGGCGCCAATGCTGACGGCGGCGTCGAAGGGCGTGAGGGGACGGAGAAGGCGCGCACGGCGGCGTGCGTGCGGGTGCGTATTCCTGAGGAGGTGCGCTGGCCAGCCGCAGAAGCTGGGTGTACGCAACACATGTGGGTCCAATGAGGGCCTGATCGATACGGCCGCCGCTCAACAGGCGGCTGCGCGTGTGTCTTAAACGCGACCCAAATGTTCCAAAGGCGCAGCTTTGCGCAGCTTTTCAAACGGCGGTCAGGCTGCGCCTATGCCAATCACCGAATGGCAGACCGCCGCACGCATCGCGCTTGCTTGTATTTCTGCCGTGGGAACGGTCTGCGTTCCGGTTCAGTACGGCACACTCTGGTTGCGGACGCCGGGGCCTTTTGTACTCCATCCAGATACTCGCCAGGAGCGTGTGGGGGCATGTGCTGTCAGATGTATGTAACGTGTGTGGGATGACCGAGCCCTGGCTCCGTGCGCGCGTGTGGTTTCGTGCGCGCGCCTTGTGGAGGTGTGAGCACGGGCCACAGTTCGCGGCCGTATGAAATGGCCCCGACATTATTCGATTCCTACCGCCCTGTGAAGAGCCGCGCCTATGCCAACGCCGCGCTGTGGAGGAATTCCCAACGCCAAAGCGCACGAAAAACCAGCGACGCACGCACCAGCGCGACCTGGGCATGACCGGGCCTCCTTCGCCAGAGCTGTCCAGGTCCCTGCTGCAAATGGCAGCACGCACGGCTCTTTTGGAACCCTACCTGCCTGACCCACATCACAGACTTGACGCCGTATTCATCTGTATTATTATACTGACCACCCTGCGCAATGCAGAACAAGCATGGCCGCATCGTCTTGCAGCAAGGCGGCCCCGGCGGCTTTTTCGTTTCCGGCTGACGATGGATCAGGTCGCGATGGAGGCACTGCCCAAAGGTTGGTATCTGCTTCGTTACGGTTGATATCTGCTTCGTTACGGTTGATATCTGCTTCGTTTCAGTGACCTTGACAGCACTGACGCAGATGCCCGACTCAAACCGTCAAGAACCCTAGGGACCTTGTCCTGCAGGATCAAGTCCTTGGCGGCCACGTTGTTCATTCGACCTTGATCCGTTACTCGCAGCACTTTGTGACCGTATTAAAGCTAGTCCCACCGCATGGACAAATCGCGTGGACATGAAAACGGATCAACAACAGGGCATTTCTGCTCCTGACGGTCAGGCCATAGTTGGCCGCCTGGCCTTGGCGACGCTGCCTATGTGCTTGGCCACGAAATTTCCCATACCTAATACCAATCAGGTAGGCAGTCCGAAGCTGCGAAAACGTCGAGGCTGACCAACCTTCGCTGGGGTACAGCATCGGTTGAACAGGGTTGAGCCCCTGACCCCTTCAGAGCTCATCCACAACTGCCAGTTCCCCTCGTTACAGGTCCATCCCATGCACAAGCTGCTGACATCAGCATGGCCGCTCGCTCTGCTTGCTGGGCTGCACCTCACGAGACGGAGCTCGGGACACAGCTCTCGTAAAGGCTTGCCGTTCCGGTCCATCGGCGCGGTGCACAGCGCGGTGACGGTCATGACATTTGTCGCCATGGTCCTTCGCGGCGACCGATCGAGGTGCTTCCGGGTCTTGCAGACCATTTTGCAGTGGCACGGAATCGCCCTTCACGCCCTCGTCACCGCGATTCCAATTGCACAGGTGCGCCCGAGGCGCCGAGTTAAGCAGACACACCCAGCTTCACGAGACCCTTACAACCCCAATTACAGCCCCAATCTTCCGAACAATTACCGCAACCTCAGTCAAGCAAATAGTGAAACTGATCTTGCAACAGTATTCGCGGGCTTGTGTCCTTAAAGTGCTGTGATGGTGATAACGTGGCTGGCGATTATGTGACCCGCGGGTCAGCACCCACGCACATCCTGTCGCCGTGTCGCGCTCGCTGTCGTGCCGCGCCGCGCGCCCGACGTCGTCGCTTTCCCCTTTCCTCTCACGCAGGAAGTCGTGCCGCTGCCCTGCCTGCACGCACTGCTGCGCTTCGCCTGCTCCGCGGCAGCGCTGCGGCTGGGCTGCACCGCCGTCGACGCGCTCATGGACGCATCCTTACCCAGCCTAGCTTCCGTCCAGCCAGGGCCAGGGACGCGCCAGGGTGACGCCGGGGAGATATCACCGGTGGCCGGTCTCATCGCTGCCATCTCACCTGAAGCGATGACCCCGGCGTCTTCCGGCTCAGCTCGATTCGTTGCGGCTGCTGGCGGCGGCCTCGGTGCGGCGGCGGCAGGGCAGCCGGCGGCGGTGGCCGGCGGTGGACCTAGGAGGGGTGGCGGGAGTTGCGACCTCGGGTCGCACGTCATCGACAGGCGGCTGCTGATGGTGGCGGGCGTCGGCGGGCTGGCGGCGTTGGCCATGGACCTGGCTCTGACGGTGGCGATGGTGCAGCTGCAGAGGTGGCTGCGCCGAGTGAGTTGAGGGAATGAACCGGGTACCGTACTCAGTGGGCAGGCACCATCCTCGGAGATGGGTACTACAATCGATAGGCAGCGTTTGATCCCTTCGTCCTCCGTTTGATCCCTTCGTCCTCCGTTTGATCCCTTCGTCCGGCACTAAGTCGCGATACCGCGTGGGCCGCCCGACCCGCAGGTCCTGCGCGGGCTGTCGGGCCAGAGGATCCCGCAGGAGGTCGACCTGCCCGGCAGCCAGCCGGCCGGCGACGGAAGCGGAGCCGCCGCCAGGTCGGTGCGTGGGCTCACATGAAAACCGCCCAAAGCCACACCCTCAGCCCGGCGGAGTGTTGAGTCTTGAGTGTGTGTAACGAGGGGAGGGCCGCGAGACGGACAGCCGGTGCGGCGTGTTAACGAGAGACCCGGGCGTGGCGCGTTAAGGAAAACCTGAACCGCGTGTTGTATTTTATCGCGTTGTGGTTTTAGCGAGGGAAGAAACCACCCAGGCCCGAACCACCCAGGCCCGTGAGTAGCGCGTGTGCCCGGTGCGGGGCGGAGGATCGGGGCCGGGACGGCAGGAGGAGGGGCCCGCTGATAACATCGCACCTTGACCGTTTTTGGTACCTACTGCCAGCGTTTCCGTTTCATGTCCACACAAAGAACAAAAAATGTCCGCAGCGCATGTGCCTTCGCGCCACAGGGTTAAATGCCGTTGTGGTCACGAAACCGGGCCCCGTCCACCCCCGCCAATACCAATTTCCTAAACCAATTTCCTATATACACACACACACACGCCACTGCCGCGCGCCTCTCCCTGCCAGTGCCTCCGCGACTGCCACCCGCGGGCCGGCTGGGCAGCGGCTGGAGCTGCAACCGCCGGTGCGGGCGCCCGCTGCGCGCGAGGAGGCGGACGAGGCGGAGGAGGATCTGGGCCAGCGGCAGCAGCAGAAGTTGGACGAGCAGCAGTCGACACCGGCGTCGGAGGCAGGTGGGTGGGCCTCGCGCCCTCATCGGGGCCAGACCCTGCCTGCCGGGTGTCCTTTAGGATCGGCCACCCGGTGGGTGAGGTATGCGAGCGACGTCGCTGAATTGCTGCGGACGGATTGGGTCGGGTTCGGGTTCGGGTCGGGCGTGGGTCAGGTGGGGTCGAGTTCGGGTGGCGGGTACTACCTGAAGGCGTCGCGGCTCTTGCACCTCTGCTTGCGGTGACCGCCCAGCCTTGCTCCGAAACTGCCGCGAGGTCCGTTTGGGCCGTTCTGCCTCTTCGGGGCTCTGCCGCACCCTCAAGCGTGCGCGGCTGATTTATCGACGCGTGTGCAGCGGCAGTGGCAATGGAGTCATTGTTCGGACTGCTGGGCCGTCGCTGCTCACAGCCACTGCGCGCTCTCACCCGAGGTCATGAGTGTTGACGTCCTGCGCACTTCTGCTGAGTGTCGGCTTCCTGCGCATCGTTGCTGACATGCTTGGTCGTATCTCCCTGTGTCGTACGTAGATCACACATCCCCGGTGGCAAGGCGACCGTCGGCCGCGTCCGCGGCGGAAGGCGGCGCGTCGCCGCCGCCGCCGCCGCCGCCGTCGTCACCCGTGTCCGGACCGCCGGGCAGTCCGACGCTCAGCTTGCCGTTCGACTTATGGCTGCGGCCCGGCGCGACCTTGCGGCCGCGTAGCCCCGCCGCCGCTGCGGCGGCGGCGCCAGCATCCGATTGGACGCCGTCGCCGCCCGCCAGGCGCCGCACCTCTTGCAGACTGGAGGCCCTGTCGTCGCCGGGAGCGGCGACGCGGCTGACGGCGGCGGGGCTGTCGGCGGATCTTGGCGTCCGTGACGGGTACGGCGGGTACGGCTGCTGTCGCGAGTTTGGGCGCACCGCCGTCGTCGGTGTCGTAACAGAAGGAAAGCCGTCAGCGGAAGGGCGGCACACCGACATGGGCGGACGGGGCCGGACGCAGCCGCCGCCGGGGGAGCCGTCGGTCCGACCCGTGGGTCAGCACATTGGGGCCGTGCCGGCGGAGATCGCAGCGCGGCAGGCGCGCGCGGAGCCTCACCCGCCGCTGGCGGGAGATGGCGGTGGGTGCCGAGGAGGGGCCGGCCCGACCCATGGGACATACACGTACAAGGCCCAGGAGGCCTGGTGTCCTCAGGTGCTGCAGCCTGCCTCAGCATCGGGCTTGGGCCTGGAGGCGGAGGCGGCCGCGGAGACGCCGCCGGAGCTGGCGCCGCTGCCCCAGCCGCCGCCGTCAGCCCACGTCGCCCACCGGCCTTGGAGTCGCGCCGGCAACGGCGGCGGCAGTGGCGGCGCTGGCGGCGCGGAGGCGCGTGATGTCGGGCCGCCGCCGCCGCGGCCGCCGCCTCCGCCTCCTGCGGGGGCGTGGCCGGGAATGGATGTGCGGGCCGGGCCTTCAGCTGCCGAGGAGCCCGGAGGGCCGGAGGTGGCGGCCGGGAGGGCGGCCGGGGCGCCTCAGCCGCCGGGAAGTGCCGCGGGCGGTTCCCTGGAGCGGGGCGCCCCGGCCATGGTGAGCCGGCCATCGGTGCTGTACAACTCTCCCGTACAGCACGTCACGGTGATGTACAAGGTGAGTTGTACTGCGCGGCGCGTGTACGGCGTTAGCGTTGTACCCGGCAGCACCCCCACCCCGCAGCGTTGGGGCTCCAGGGCGGGGTTTTGTCGACGGACACGAATGGGGGCGTTTGGCGGGCGATGATACCGTACATGCCTTTCAATCCTGGGAGCCGAGCGTGACTTGAGCGTGACAAACCAAGGCCCCAGGCGGCACTGGGGGCCGCGGAACACAACGCGCGCAGCGACGTGTGTCGGTACCCGACCCCTTGCCCTTTCATGGGATCTCGCTTCTGGCCCCCGTACGGCTAATCGGGCCCTTTGTCGGGCCGCCGTACAGTCATCCGATGGCAGTCTTGCTGCCTGGGGCTGGCCGGCCCCAACCCCCCGGGTGTGGGGGTGGTTCGTCAAAATCAACCCACCCGACCCAACCCAGTGATCAAGATACTTGCTACGTGGGGAAACCGACGTGTGTGCGCGTGTATGTGTTGTGCCGCAGCTGGAAGCACCGTCCGACGTGCCGTACGAACGCATGGCGACCGCCCTCACCGCCGCGGCGCACCTGGCGGTGGACTCCGTCCTGGGGGGCAGCCGGCAGCAGCAGGAGGAGGGGGGCACTGCGGCGGCGGCGGGTACTGTGGCGGCGCCGGCGGCGGCTTCTGCGACTCAGGCAGCTACTGCGACTCAGGCAGCTACTGCGACTCAGGCAGCTACTGCGACTCAGGCAGCTACTGCGGCGGCGGGTCCTGCGGCGAACGAGGTGGCTACTGCGGCTGGTACGGCGGCGGCGGAGATGGCCGCTGCGACTCGAGCGGCAGCTGCTGTGGCGGCTGCTGAGGCGGGCCCTGTCGCCGCCGCGTCGGTCCCGGCCGCGCGCTCGGTCCGGTGGCTGGGATACACCACCCAGGTGCACTGCCTGCGCGGCTGCGTGGAGGTGGTGCTGCGGCTGCAGGTACGGCACGGGAAGTACGGAATACGGAGAGTACGGGAGTTCAGGAATACGGGAGATTGAGTACGGAGTACGAAGTACGGGAGTTAAGGAATACGGGAGTACGGGAGTGGTAGCCCAGCTCGGGAAGGCGGCAGTGGGGGGGGTTCTACCTCGGAGAGCGGGCCAACCTACCTATCGATGGGGGCCACGAGAAAGAGAGGGAGGGTGGGAGGAGCGGAGGGAGGAAACGGAGAGAGGGGATGCCGCGGTGCCGCGGTAGCAGCCGTTCGTTTTGGGCTTGTTTGTGTGTGTGTAGTCCCGCGCTGTGGCCGCATGTACGGCACGCACCCCCGTGGTCCCAACCGCCTCTCACCCACCCACCCACCAACCCACTCATCCACTCCTGGGCATTGTGTTGTGTGCTGGCGGCGCCAGTACGAGGGCGGCGCCCTGCGGGAGGAGGAGCTGGCGGCCGCAGTGGCGGGACTGGAGCTGGAGCTGCGGCACCGGGCGGCGGCGACGGGGATTGGCGGCGCGGCGGCGGCGGCGGCGGGCGACGCCGCGGCGGCGGCGGCGGATGTCGACGTCGGGGGCCTCACGGCGGCGACGCCGCGTCCGGCGGCGGCGGCGGCGCCGCCGGCTGGCGGCAGTACCTCGGGGGCTGCGACGGTCGTCGGGGCCCTGCATCCGGTGCGTTGGGGGATGGGGATGAGGATGGGGATGAGGATAGGAGGCCGGTGGGAGGGAGAGAGGGAGGGAGGGAGCTGCGGTATGGTGCCGGGCCGCTGACCCGAAGTCCCAGTTGGGGACTGGCTATCGTCGTGCGGCGTTAAACGTGGTCATACGCAAAGGCGCCCATCCTCGGCCCACTCTCGGCCCTGTCCGCAACCCCGTGGCTGTCCACTGCACGGCGACACGCAGATCATTGTGCTGCAACACCCGCCGGCGCCACCCGCGCGGTCGCCGACACCGCCGCCGACGCCGCCGGGGCTGGAGCCGTCGGCAGCCGCATATGCCGCCGAGTCCCCGACCCTGCTCTCCGAAACCATCACCTCTGGCGTCGGAGGCGTCGGAGGCGACGGCGTCGGCAGTGTCGGCTCTGAGGCAGCGCTTGCGAGGGCGCGATTCGCCCGTGCCGTACCCCTGCTGGCCTACATGCACCCGCCCGTCCTCGCCGCCACCGTCTTCACGCCCTTCGGTGCCGCCAGCGACGCCGCCAGCAGCTCTATGCTGGCCGTCAGCGGCGGCGGCGGCGGCGGCGGCGGGCACGGCCGGCGGCACGGAGTGGCGGACGAGTTCACGGGCTGGTTCAGGAGCGAAGGGACGCTGACGCCTCCGCCTCATGGCGGGAGAGGCGAACTGGCTCGCGGCGGCGGCGGCGGCGGCGGTGCCCCAGCTGCCATGGAGCACGGCAGCAGCGCCGAGTGCGGCAGCTTCTACCCAGCGACCTCGAGCCGTGGCGTCAGCGGCGATGGCAGCCGCGGCGTCAGCATGGACGGCGGCGGTGGCGGTGGCGGCGGCGGCAGCGGCGGCAGCGGCGGCGGCAGCGGCAGCGCGGGCGAGGGCGTTAGCAGCGGCGTCGCCACCGACAGCAACCGCGTCAGCGAACCCGGCGCGCCCCTCGGCGCCGCTGCCGCGACGAGCGGCCATCATCGCCGCCGGGGCTTCGGAACCGGCCACGCCGCCGCCGCGGCGGCGGCGACGGCCGTTATCCCGGAGCAGTCAGGCGCGGGGCCGTCGGCACCAATGCCTCAACAGGCCCATGTCCCGCATGCGCCCGGGTTCCCCCCCCGTCCCGCCTCGTTGGCCGCCAGCCTTCGGCTGCGTTCCCTTTCGCCGCAGCGTTCCGCGCCGCTACACCGCGGCGGCGGCGGTGACAGCGGCGGCGACAGTGCCGGCGGCAGCGGCGGCGGCGGCAGCGGCGGCGGCGGCAGCGGCGGCGGCGGCAGCGGCGGCGGCAGCGGCAGCGCGGGTAAGGGCCGGTCGCCGCCGCGGCGCCGCCGCGCGCCGCCGCGCGGCCGGACGTTCGACGCGGCGCAGCTCGCGGCAGCGAGCCGGGGCGTTGGCGGCGGCGACGCCGACGCCGCCAGCCGCGTTCGGACCTGCAGGCCGCGGCGCGCAGTAGCAGCCTGGGAGCGCAGGCAGTCGCGCCACAACCTCAGCCGCAGCCTCAGTCGCAGCCTGAGCAGTGGCGGCGGCGGCGGCGGTGTCGATGCCACGGGCGGGACCGCCGGCGAGGCGACGGCGGCGGCGGCGGCGGCTGGAGCTGGCGGCGCTGGGGCGGCAGGCGCGCCCTGTCCTGCCGGGACGGGGATGGCGCCAGCAGAGCCGCTAGGCCGAGGCGGAGCAGCGGCGGCCCCGTCCGTGTCCCCGTCCTCGACGGCACCAGCCATGGCGCCGTACGGTCCCAATATGGGTTGGCCGGAGTCGGCCGGTGCGGCGGAGCCCCCCGACGCGGCGGCGGCGGCGGCGGCGGCGGCCGCCGCCGCCGCCGCCAATGCCCCCGCAGCAGCAGCGCCTTCGGCCGCTGGCGACGCGGGGTTCGCCGCCGGGGTTTCCCTGGAGCCGGTCTGGATGCGGGAGGCAGGCCAGGAGCAAGAGGAGCGCCGCCGCCGCCGCAGTCACCACCACCACCAGCATCACCAACACCAGCACGGGGAGTACTATGAGGAGCAGCAGCAGCAGCAGCAGCAGCAGCAGCAGCAGCAGCAGCAGCAGCAGCAGCAGCAGCAGCGGCAGCAGCAGCAGCAGCAGCAGCAGCAGCAGCAGCGGCAGCAGCAGCTTTGGGGCCAGGCGGAGGGACCGCCGGAGGTGCCAGTACAGCTGCCGCCGCCGCTGCCGCTGCCGCCGTCGCTCGGGTCGCCCTTCTCCACCACATTGGAGGCACTGCCCCACGACGGCCGTCCACAACCCCACCACCACCGCAGCCGCAGCGGCTACCTGCAAGGACACGACCGCGACCAAGAGCACGGCCACGAGCACACCCACGCCGATCGTCTTCCGTCGGGACCCCGGTCTCCACGCGCGTCGCGCTCGCCGGGGCGCCCGCTGGGTTCGCCGCGCTCGCTGTCGCCGCCCCCGTCGCGGCGTTCCCTTAGGCGCGGCAGCGGCCCCGGACTCCGCGCCGTCTCCCCGCGAGCGTCGCCGTGGACGACCCCAGGGACGGCACCCAGGGAGGATGTGGCGGCCCCGGGGCCCCGCGCGGGTTTGCCGGAGGGCGGCGGCGGCGGCGGCGCCGCCGCCGCCGCGGAGCGCGACGCCTGGTCGTTGGCGGGACTGTCGGCGGGCTCCTTCGCCAGCTGCCGCAGCCGTACAGCTGCCGGCAGCTCCGGGATCCGCATTGACCTCTTCTTTGACCGAGATGCGGCGGCGGCCCCACTGGCGGCCGAAGGCGGCGGCGGCGGCGGCGGCGGCGGCGGCCTCAGCGCCGACGGCAGCTGGCTCAGCTCAGGCAGCTCAGTCATTACCGGCGCCGCCCCTGCCGCCGCCACCGCCCCTACCGCCGCCACCGCCCATGCCGCCGCAGCGGCCGGCGGCAGTGGCAGTACCAGCAGCGGTAGCAGTAGCGGCAGTAGCAGCTCTCGAGGTGAGGCACACCGCTCTCGTCCGCCTCCGCCGACAGGCGCGGAAGCGCAAGCTCAGACTGAAGTTCAACCAGGGCCAGCCCCGTCCGCGCCTCCGCCGCCTCCGCCTGTGCCGGTGGATGTGCGGGTGGTGGTGAAGCAGCACGGCGCGGTGGTGGCGGAGGTGGAGCGGCTGACGGTGGGGCCGCGGGGCGCCAGTGTAAGGCGAGTAGGGAGGGGGCGAGGGCGGCGCTAGCAGCGGAGTGGGTGGGGAGAGAGGGAGGGAGGGAGGGAGGGGGGGCCCTACACGAACGGCAGGGGGATTAAGGGTGGTTTTGGGTTTTGCAATGGTTTGGTTGACATGAGAGGGAGGGGACGGGGCGGGAGGGCGCTGGAGTCGGGTCAGTGAGGGCGTCGGAGTCGGGTACGTGGGGAAGGGGGTTGCGTTGAGAATTATATCCAGATGGGAGGGAGCTGGCGGGCGGCGGCTGGCGGAGGAGGATTCCTGGGAAGGGCCTTCGTGTCGCACACCATGCCGTACAATTGAGGAGTTAAAGAGTTCAATGTGGTTGGTTGGGGGCCTCCCGGCGGACGGTTCAGAGGGGCCGGGTTTTGAATTCAGATCCGTCCGGGCTGCGGTATTTAAAAGGTGTCGCGGATTGGGCCCTATGCTGGATCTGCCACCCGAATCCATTTCCGCGGCTTTCCCGCACAGGCTGAATCTGTCCGGACTGGAGGAGGGCAGCGCGGCGCTCCTGGTGCTGCCGTACAGGCCGCAACCGCCGCCGCCGCGGCAGCAGCAACACCATCAACAGGAGACAGTCGAACCGGAGGCCCCGACCGCGCCTCTGCTCTACACGCCCATCGCAATCGTGCCGCCGGCGGTGGCTTCGGAGCTGAGAGCGCTGATGCACGAGATGCAGCGCGCCGCCTTCGCGGGGCCCCGACGGGCCGACCCGCGGGTCATCCGCGCGCGCGCCTTCACGCACCACTTCTCCGTCCTCGTCGCCGACATCGTGTCGCTGCTGCTGGGCTGCGAGCGGGTCGCGGCGGACGCGGAGGAGGCGGCCGCCCCCGCCGTATCCGTACCCGCCGCCGCCGCCGCCGACGCGGTTGACGTTGCGGTCGGCGGCTTGACGGCGGCGGCGGCGGTGGACGGTCGAGCCGCCGCCTCCGCGGCGGAGGCCCTGGAACGGCACCAGGAGGAGCTCCGGGAGCTGGGTATCGGCCTGGTGTCGTACCTGCTCGGGCTGGGCCTTACGGCGACGGTGCGCTACGTGCTGGAGGAGGTGCAGGACGCGGGTGCGCTCCATGGGGGCTGGGCCGGGGCGGAGACCGGCCGGGGGAGGTTTCGGAGCGTGGGAGGTAGCGGAGGAGGGTCTTGAGGAGGTGTGGGAACTCACCGCCCCGAGGTGTGGGGTGTGCTTAGCCTCGTGTGAAACCCGCCCGGTTCGCCCGTGGCCCCATGAAACCTCACCACCACCGGGGTATGATGTACCTACCGTATGGGATATGACCGAGTGTGTGCGCCCACCGCCGCGCCCGCCGCTCCCCCTGCCGCAGGCGTCCAGATTCGGAGCGGCAGCCTGGTGGGCGAGGAGGCGGTCGGCCACATCCTGGGACTGCGGCCCCAGGAGGGGCCGCCGCCGCCGCCGCAGCAGCAGCAGCAGCCCGAGCAGCAGCCCGAGCAGCAGCCCGAGCAGCCCCCGCAGTCACCGCCGCCGGCAGCGGCGACGGCGTCGCCGTCACCAGCCGCCGCACCGGCATCCACCACACCGCCGGACGTTGCGGTACCTGTCAGTGCCGCGCCCGCCTCTGCCCCCGCCGGGCCCGGCACCGCACTGCCATTCGCGGAACTCGGGATCGAGGCCGCGCATGGGGCATCGCCGCCGCCGCCGCCGCCGCGGATCCCAGAAGAGCAACAACCGGTGCCCGTTGTGCCTTCTGTCAGCGGCGGGAAGATGCCCTCGGATGCCGCCGCCGCCGTGGCGGCGGCGGCGCCGCCGCCGCCGCCGCGCGATGCGCCCGCCGCCGTTCGGCTGCGAGACGTGCTGCGCGGCTTCGAGGCGCCGGAGCTGGAGCGCCGCTACGAGTCGTTCCTGGGAGGCGTGTCGGCGGCGCGGGGATGCGGCGGCGGCGGCGCCGCCGCGGCGGCGGCGCTGCTGGCCCTGGCGCTGGCCCTTGCGGCCGCGGAGGCGGCCTGGAAGAACGTGCTGCACGCGGCGGCGCGGCAGGGCGCAGTCTTCGGCGCGCTTCGGCTCCGAGACCGCAGTGGCGTCGGTGGTGACGCCGATTCGGTTGGCGACGATTGGGACGGCGGCGGCGGCGGCGGCGGCAGCGACGGCGACGGCTACTGTTTGGACAGCGACGCGTTCGGCGGCGGCGGCGGTGGTGCCGCCGGGCAGCTGTCCTCTTCCGCGCGGCTGGATGGGGACGCGGACCGGCTGCTCCCGGCGGCGCTGCTGACGCTGACGGCGGCTGCGGGGGCGCTGGGGATGACCGCGGTGGTGCGAATCGCGCTGAGGCGGTCGCGCGCTGCGGGCGTCGGCGCCGACGAGCTGCAGCGGTGAGAGGCTTGGCGGCGGCGGCGGCTGCAGCTGGGGTACCTTAGCCCCGTTCATCAGCCCGTGCACCCGGCAATTCTCCCCGGCTCTGTAAAGCGGTTGGAACCCTCGGGTTGGTTGTCCGTTGTCGGTTTGCCGGCGCGGGAATGGGCACCGGTCCTTCAGTACTCGACCGCGGTTGTCATTCCTTTTTGGGCAACGCCTCGCAACGTCTTGCGCCCAGCCGGCGGCGGCAGGCTGGTTGCGGCGGAAGGCGGAAGCCGTCGGAACAACAGCCGTCAACCACCCTTAACCCCATAAACCCCTGCCATTAATAGATGATCCCACACCACCCTATGAACCCGAAACCCTAATAGCGACACATACCCCCCGACCCGCCGCCCTCGCCGCCTCCGCCTCCCGCCCGTACACGCAGCCGGCACGAGGGCCTTATTCGCAGGGTGCACCTGAGGGTCGTGTTGGCGCTGCCGCTGCTGCTGGGGGCCTGTGCCTGGGTGGGCGCGACGGGGAGGTCCCCGGGCGGCGGCGGCGGTGGCGGCGGCGGCGGCGGCGGCGGCGACTTCCCGGCGCTGCTCTGTGCGGCGATCCTGGCGGCGGCGCTGCTGTCGGTCCTGCAGCCGGCGGTCGGGAACGTGAGTGGCGGCTTCGGGCCCGTCGGGCCCTTTCGGGCGCATGTGGCGGGGATGTGACCGGGGAGGGAGAGGGCGGGCCGCTGCGTCTGGGGCCCCTTCCGGGGGTAGCGTCCCGATGGGGCAGCGGACGGAGGGACCTAACGGGGGGGCGGCGAATACCTACCAATTTCCTGTACCGCCCCCCCCCGGGCCCCCGCCCCGCAGGTCCGCTTCCGGTCCTACGCTCCCTGCTGGGTGGCGGACGGGCTGGTGCTGCTGGGCCTGGCCCTGCTGGCCCTCCAGCGCTCATCATCGGCGCGCGAGACGGGGTTCCTGCAGGCCGGCGGCGGCGGCGGCGGCGGCGGGAACGCTTGGGCGGCATCATTGTGGCCGGCGGTTCTCCTTCTTCTGCGCTGCGCAGCCGCGGCCGCGGCGCCTCTGGTGCTGTCCATGGCGCTGACCGCGCGGCGGGATCTGTGCTCGCGGCGGCACTTCATCGTACAGCAGTACGGCACGGAGGCGGCCGGAGGGGAGCTCTAGGCTAGAGGCAGAGCATGCGGCGCCGAGGGATTCAAGTTCGGTTGCGACACGCTGTGTGTGTGTTTGGATGTATGTGTTACGCACGAAGTGTCCTGCCTTAACCACGCAGACCCATAATTGTGTGTGCGGTTTAGAGCGTGTGTTCGTTGTTGGTACGGCAGTGGCTGCGACCGCAGCAAATAAAGCCCCCAAAGGCGCCACTCCACAGCGCGAGGCTGTCGTGACAGCCTATATACGGTGATATTGGAAACGCATGTCTCTCTCACAACACGTTTCTCTGCCCGATGTGATGGGTAGTTGACGGCGTGTCTCTTTGTTGGCGCATACAGTTGGCTCTTGCGGTTGTGGTAGCGGTTGGTTGGTTGGTTGATCGTTAGGTCCAAGCCGATGCAGAAGACTGCCTGGCGAGCTGCTGATTTGAATAGCTAGTTGGTAATGGGCGTTGGATGAGCGTTTGGTGTGCGCTGCTTTAGCTAGGGGCCTGGCGGCCCAACGCTAGGCGGCACAAAACTAGTGGAGGCCGAAGCAACTAGGAGCCGGGCGCTGAATGTCGTTATGCGATTCGCCATACCCACGAGTCGTACCGTACCCATGTGTTGTACAGTACCAATGTGTTTTATCGTACCAATGTGTTGTACAGTACCGATGTGTCGTACCGTTACCAATGTGTCCTACCGTGAGGGTGAGTTTTTGCTCCGCGACGATGCTCTTCCTTGACAAGCCACATTGATAAATGGATAATGCACGGAAGTACGACAGCGTACGTCGAGAATGAATCATGTACGTACTGTTGGCCGTTGCTGCCGTGTCCTGTTCGTTGTACGGCCCATTTCGCGCTCTGCTGGTTACAATGTTCGCGTGGCTCGTTGAGATGCGCCCCAGGAAGCTGGGTCTGGCCCCGTACGTTGTACGGAGAGCGCGGCGCGTGGCACGCTGCGCGATCGGTGACCCCGGCCCACCACACAACCCAAACGTGTGTGTGTGTGTGTGTGTGTGTGTGTGTGTGTGTAAAAGATAACTGAGCTGCGAGAAGCGAGGTCCGGCGTAATAGAGTGTGTGTGTGTTATACATATCTGATCGGGCCTGACGCTGGCCAAGGGCTGCTAACCCAGCCCTAACGGAAAGACCGCCGGGTGGGTGTTTTCAGGAGCGCGTGTGTGTGCATGTTTGTGTTTGCGCCCTTGAGGCAGCGCCGTGGCTGTGGTCCCAGCTGTGGTCCCAGCTCGTAGCAGCTCGTAGCAGCTCGTACCAGTTCGTACCAGTTTGTCTTCCTTCCTTTCTCCCTACTGAGCAACCTGTCGTACTTATGCCCCGAAAGCATGATTTCCTGGACGCGTTAGTTGTTACGTTTCGGAACCGGGTGAGAGGGTAGGGGCTTGAGATGACCTACTATAGGTCATTCATGTACAGTAGTCGCAGCAGGGCGGGGTAGTGGTCTATGGGCCGACGTGCCGCGGTGGCGCCGCGGGTTTGTGCCGTGCCGTCCAGTTGCCTGATGTGAAGGGAAGCGGAGGCGGCCTGTTGGGCATTGCGCGCCTGCACCTTTTGAAGTACGCGGCGCTGCGGCCCGGCGCGGCCACAGCCGGCATGACGCTGCGGCGGCTCACCGGATGGAGTGGAGGTCGGCTAACAACGGTGGGCGCTGCGTCAAGAGGCAGAGGCTGCTCGTCGCCTGCACGGCACTCGGGTGTGACACGGCGCGGGTGACTACCTGTGCCCGATAGCAAAGTAATGAATGAAGTAATTATAGCGCATTCGTGGATTACCAGGAGCACTGCGTCGTGCAGGTGGTACGGTGTTTGCGGGAGCGCGCCACGCCGTACAGGTACGGCGGTGGTTGGGTCGTGCACGACGCAGGATACGTGCAGGCCGTCGTGGCGGGGCCCGGGTCCGTGTCAGGCAGGTTCAGCGGCGGCCCCGCGTACTGCAACGACCGACAGGACATCTGCGGCTTTTGAAGTGTTGGTGCGGCGTTTCCTGAATTCGGTGCGCACGGGAACCGGACGCTTGTCTGTGGAGGAGCTTTGTACGGGATGTACGGGATGTACGGTTTGTCGTGTCGGAGCCGTACATGTGTGCTTCCTTCCCGCAAGCCGTGACGGCCTGGGGACATGTCTGGGCTTCGCCGCAGCTTAGCGGGGAGCGGCTGCTGCTGTCCTCAGACTGCTGCTGAGCCTGCCCTTGCGGAGGCGGCTGCTGGTAGAGGCGGTTGCGAGGGGGCGGCCCGGCTGGGTTGGCCCCCCTCCCCCGCTGCGGGTCCTTGCGCCGCCAGTTGCTGCCGCTGCATGCTGTGCTCGCTGCTGCTGCTGCTGCTACTGCTGCTGCCGTTACTGCCGTGGAGAAGCCGGGGCATGTCTCTCGTGGTCAGAGGACCGATCGCTTCCCGTCGTGCGTTCGATGATGTGCGCGGCCTCGAGGGGGCCGAGTGGGCTAATTGCACCCTCAGGAGGGAGGGGAAAGAGAGGTTTGATACGGTTTGGTGCACACGGAGGTTGGTTGTTGGTGGCGGCTGGCTGGGATGGCCGGGCCGAAGGTCTTAAAACTGCCGTCGGCATACCGTACATGGACGCGGGTGGGCGGGCGCTCGACCGCAGGTCCCGTACCAAGGTCCTGTTTCTCTTTCGGGTCCTTCTTTGAACTGAGGGCATGTATGTACGGCATGTAGTACTGTCTATCTTCTGCGCCTCCGAGGTACGTACCGTGACAGCCAAACAACCACCGGCGCCTGGTCGAATCGCAGCCGTTGACATCGGCAAATGGGTAGGCCCGGATGTGCCCCACTGCGCCTCCTGCCGCCAATCGCCACCGCCCGCGCTTCACAGCGGGACGTGCGTGGTATGGCCGCTCGACAGACGGGCGGACTCCAGAGATGCTATGGGTGGCCATGGCCGGGTGGGATGGCGTTGTGGGTGGGTGTCGAATTGCATTACAGTGCGGTGCGGGCGTGCTACGTACGTAATCCCAGCCGCGGCAGGCAGATGGCCCTCACGGGTCATGGCCGTTCCACGACCGCCATCCTGCCCCCGCTCATCTCATCTCATCTCATCTGCCCCCCTGCTCGCTCCCTTGGCGTCCTGGCCAGTCGCCACGCACCCCTCTTGAGGTCAGATGGGCGGTCTGGTCCCCGGCATCGGTGTCCTTCACTCGTCATCAGGCGGGCAGCCGCCGCCCACCAACGCGAACGGCGCAGTGCCGTCGATCCACAACAATAAGATCGACAGCCCCAACCAACCAGCACCAGGGACGGAGGAGAGCAGGAGACGTGCGCGCGCTGCTCAGCAGCGGTTCCATCCCAGCCAGCCGAGCCGCGGGTAGGTGCGGCAGCCGCCGCGAGTCCTATAGGGTCCTATGGAGAGGTTATGTGGTATATATGGGGAGATTATGGGATTATGTGGTATGGGGGAACAACGAGCGCATGAGGATATATAACGTAATGTGGCCATATATATGGAGAGCAGTGCTCACGCTGCGAAATAAGTACAGTTGCTAGTCCGGTCTGGTAGGGGAGTATGTATGGCACAGGTTCGGACAACGACGCACCCACGCATCCGCATCCTTTCCAGTCGTCACCCACCCACTCATTCATTCATTCATTCATTCATTCATTCACTCATTCACTCCCCGGCTGGTTTCGCGCAGCAGCAATGGTGCGGTGCGGACGAAAATCGTTGCTTTTGGCGTTTGTTGGCTGTCGGCGCGGGGCCCGCCGCGGTCTCTCCTGTCGTCCTGTGCTTGGTTTCTTGTGGCAGGTCGCGCCTCGGTCCGATTCACCGGTGGATTAATTCATTC
This sequence comes from Eudorina sp. 2006-703-Eu-15, assembly GCA_003117195.1. Lineage (NCBI taxonomy): Eukaryota > Viridiplantae > Chlorophyta > Chlorophyceae > Chlamydomonadales > Volvocaceae > Eudorina > Eudorina sp. 2006-703-Eu-15. The sequence goes on along the minus strand of BDSI01000025.1, from coordinate 120,868 downwards.
AGGTAAAAACAAAAGGTGCAAGGAATTAGTCATTCCTCCTGATCTGCATACTTTCCAACAGGATGCACGCACGCACGCCACCAGGCGCCACCGTAAGGGAATAATGCCCCGCCAGTAGCGCTAGTCCTATGGCCGCGTCGCTCGAGTGCCCTTTGCGGCTACGGGAACGTGCCGCATTCGAGATGACCATGCCTGAACAGGTGAACAAGCTCTTTCGACCTCGTCATCTTGTTACAAGGTGCACCCTCAGTCCCGACCGGCCGTAAAACGGGCCCAGATGCGATACCAGGAAGGCAGTCATCCATCCATCCAGTCAGCCATCCATCCATAGCAGCTTTGCCACCGTAAACCGCCGAAACAAATACAGAAACCGTCCCGGCACGTCAAAAAGGGAAATCGCCGAAAAGACGCAAAACGATGTCAACAGGCTTCCCGGCCCTTCAAGGCCTACGGGGCTCGGATGGGGCGGTTGGTACGGGCTGCGAAAGGAAGGAAATCGCGAATTGATTGCGTCATCACCGCCCCCAGGCGGCCAACAGCGCCGCGACCAGACGTAGTTACGTCGCCGCAACACCAGCATTGTCCCTACCCCTGACCTACGAACTCGGCCATGCTGGCTGGCCATTATTCCTAGGAACTACGTACAGGACCCTCGCTCGCCATACAACAAAGGAATTGAATAGGTCGCCCTGCTGTTGTAATTAATTTCCGCCGGCGGACGACGACAGCGCAAATCTTTAGCCCGCGGCCGCGCGGCTACGCCCTCGCCTTGACCTGCCCGCCCATGGCCAAAACGTCCAAAGCTCGAGGCGGCGGCAGCGGCCGCAAGCCCCCTCCTCCGAAAGCCGGCCGCCCAGTGCCGGCGGCCGCGGCAATGCAGCAGCAGCCGCCAGACAGGACCGCCCCGGAAGGCTCCGGCCGCCATCATGACCGCCGCCTCGGCATCCTGCCCAGCGCTTACGCGCTCTTCGCCGCCTGCCTGGCGCTCGCGACCCTGCCGCTGGCCGCCACTGTACTGCAGAGCGCCCCTGTCGTACTGCCCGCCGCCACCCAAACCCTCGTCCATCTGCTCCTATGGCGCCTGGCGGCGGTCGCCGGCCGGCAGTGGCCACCGCGGGAGGGTTACCGCCGGGGCCTGGGCCTGGGCTCTCCGGACGGTGACGACGATGACCACCGGCGGCTGCTGCTGCTGCCGGTGACGGCCCCGCCCCCTCCCCCGCCCCTGGACAGGGGGATGCTGCTCTCCGCCCTGTCGCAGCTGGCCATGCTGATGTGGCCGCTGATGCTCCTGGGGCAGCTGCACCCCTTGGAGCGAAGGCAGCTCGATGAACAGGGGCGGGGGCAAGAAGCCGGAAGCCGGAGCGAGCCGAGGCGCGCGAAGCCGCAGCCGCAGCCGCAGCCGCAGGGGACGCCCGGCGGTACCTCAACTGCCAAGCCGGCGGAGGGTGCAACTGAGCAGGTGACGAAGGGCAATCCGGCGGCACTGGTCATCAAACAGAGCCGCGGTATCGGCCTCAAGGTGCTCCGCGTCGTGGCACGGGAGCAGGCGGTGGCGGTGGCGGTGGCGCTGGTGTGCGGGGCGGTGTGGGGGCCCACCGTCTGGTGCATGCGGTTGTACACGCTTGTGCAGTGGCAGTCGCTGCTGATGCTGCAGGCCGTGGCGATGGTGGCGCTGGTCAACGGGCCGCAGCGGGTGAGCGGGTGAATGTCGCAACTAACTAACAAAACAACCAACAACGGTAACCGATTTTGCGGCGGCGCGCTAGCAGGCACGCACACCAAGCTTACAGTGGCGCAGCCGTTCGAAGAAGCTGTCTTTGGGCCTGTCGTACATGGCACGTGCTTGGCACGTGTGCAAGGAGGGTAGAGCCCACGCCGATGGGTGTGTGCGTGTACGGCGACTCTTGCTTGCCCGTCGTACATGTTCGCGGTTCAGCATCTCTGGCGCAACCAGGCCGGCAACGTACGGCGCCGTACGACTGTGTACGGCTACTGGCGCAATGATGCAGGCCGCGTCCCGAGCCGCGCCCTGTCCACCGCCCAATCCCAACTGCAACCGTTGTACCATACCATGCCTAGAGGTTAATTCTTGGGTAGACCGCGCAGCACTTCCCACCATTCGTCAACACTTCACGCGCCGCATTCCCCGCCCCTCCCCCTTCACGCCCGCGCCGCCGCCGCCGCCGCCCCCGCCGCCGCCGCCGCTCCCAGGCTCTGTGGCCCAGCCTGCCGTCCGCCGCCCACGTCCTTCTGGACCTGGGGTCCGTGGGTCTGGTGATGCAGCTGGGCGCCAGGGTGGCCCTCCGGCTGAGGGCCCAGCCGGGCCGCATCACAGCCGCCGCAGCGCCGCCGGGCCCCCTGCTGCCCCCCTGGGCCTCGGACGACGCGGCCGCCGCCGGTGTTGGTTTCGGAGGCAGCATCGATCTCGCAGAGGCCCGGGTGGCGCCCGCCTCCGTGCCGCTGCTGCCCTGCGTGTTCCTGACGAACCGGAGCCTGCGGATGGCGGCGGAGGGCGGCTGCGCGGTGGCGCTGGCTCATGTGGCGCTAGTGAACCTGGCCCAGTGGCTGCCCAAGCACCTGCTGCGCTGGGTCCGACCCGTGGCGGGCGCCGTGCGGGTGAGTGGTGGTGGCGGTGTTGATGTGCGTGTGTGTTCGGTGGTGCAGGCGGCTGTGTGCATGCGCCCTGGTTTAGGTAGGTGTGCTTGACAGTGCGCGACAGATGGGTTTTCTTCTCGACTTCTCGTGTTAAGTGTTGCGTCGCGAACCAACTCCGCGGTAACACCTACCGGCGGTGTGGGGAACATCCGCACTGCTGTACAGCAGTGGCGGTACGAATTCGTGCGGCCGCGCCGTACTCGCCCACGCGAATGTCAAGACCACCGGAAATCAAGCCACCTGCCACGTGGCGGAGTTACGCGTTCTGTGATTATTGCGTCGCGTCGAACGTTTTTCGCAGACAAGGCTCCGCGGGCGCTGGGCTGGCACGTCCGGGGAGCCTACTGTTCAGCGCTCGGTGACCAACGGGTAAGCCCTGCATCGATATGTGAGTTTGTTCTTCTTCTTGCATCAAAAGACTTTCCGTCGCGCATGTGCGTGTACCGAGACCACGAAAGGCTGCGACAGGAGGGGCACTTTTTCTTAATTTGTTAGCATCGTTCGTCCTGACTCCAGGAGTCGGATTAGAGGATTGCAAATGTCTTTGCAACATAACGACACGTGCTTTGATGGCAATTTGCAGTTGAGAACGACTGGTGTCGTTGCAGAGACAGCTGGTCACTTGATTGCCGCGCAGCCATGGGACGCTGGCTTTTTTTCCGCCCGACGCCTGGTTGGGAATTGTTACGTTGGGATGCGTGAAGATGGCCTGCCACAGTATCTGTTCTTCGTATTTGCAGTTTGAAAACGATTGTCGCTTGGGCTTTCACAGCCGTGCTGAATACCCTGCGCAGTCTTCCTTAATTTCACAACTTTTAATTTGACAAGCTTTTCATCAATCCCGCTGTTCACAGATTGCGCGCTAGGGTGACTTCGTCATCTGGTGAACACCCGGCCTCATGTTCGAGACGCCAACAAAAAGCGCATTCGTCTCAAGGTAAACGCGTAAGGGGTTCGTCAGGTAGCATACTGGTAAGGAACATGCACTTGACTGATGCTACCTCAGACTGCTGTCTGTTCCGGACATCCCACCCTGGAGCGAGCAGACGGGGTCAAAGTGCGTTTCCCTCCCGCTCCACCCAACAGATGTTCCGGAACAGACAGCCCAGCCCATCCAGCAGCCCAAGGATGCCCCTCCTGCCGCCGCAGCGAGTGCGGGTCTGCAAGGCAGCGGTCAGCCCCCGCCTGCACGCGATGCCGGAATGGGCCCCATCGCCGGAGCGCCTGCGCGCGGGGGGTTCGGCGCTGCAACGCGAGGAGGTCCCTCCGCGACGCCACGTAGCCCCGGCAGCCCCCGCACCTCCATGCTGTACAGCTCAGATACGCAACACGTAACCCTGTGGTACAAGGTACGACCGGGTACGACAGCAGTCGGTCGGTCTCTCCCGTGACAACGGTTCGGGGCGGATCTCGTCGCGTCTAGCAAATGCGTCTTCAGTTTGCGTTCCTCCATACACGAGCTTTGTTATTCGCTTGCAAGCAACCAATATCATGACAATATTGGTCGTAGGCGATGGCCCGCAGCTCGCAAGGCACAGGGCGGGCGGTCTACCCCGTCGGCCACACCTGGAGCAACTGCGTCGTGTACACTTGTACGGCATCCGGGGTCAACGTATGTTTCTTACGTAGTGCTAATCAATTGGACCCCAATTACACGAGCACGTTTAGAAAGCTAAACAACACCTCGTTTTACGTTACCCGCCCGCCCGGGTCTGTGTCTGTTGACCTCAGGTGCAGCCAGGGGAGGGTGTGCCGTACGAGCAGGCGGCCGCAACGCTGACGTCACACGCGCGCTCGGCAGCGATCTGGCTTGCGCAGGGAGGAGCCGTACAGCGGTCGTACAGCGCCGGGGCGACACAGGCGGGGGCGGGCGCGGGCGGCAGCGCGGGCGGCGGCGGCGGCGGCGCCAGTGGCTCAGGGGGCCGCTGGCTGGGCCACCTGGCCGAGGTGCGGTGTCTGAGGGGCTGTGTGGAACTGATCATGAGGCTGCAGGTAAGCGGGGCGGTTGAGGGGGCGGTTGGGGGAGCGGTTAGGGGCGGTGGTGCGCGCTCTCGGACATGGGGCGACCCGCCGGTGCGTGTATGTACGACAGCGCGTGTCCGTGTCGTCCCCCTGCGGTCCCCCCACCCCCGCTTCACCCTTTAAACTGTCTACCAAAGTCCTATGCCCCCTCCTCCCCCCTGGTATATGGTACAGCTGATTCTTCCCCGGACCACCTTCGTTCTGGCAGCAGCGCCGTCTGAATATTCCTACACCAATGTCCCATACGCTGTACCCGCTGCTCCCCTTTCTGCGCTCCGTACATCTTGCAGTACACCGGTGAACCTTTGGACGAGCACGTACTTCGAGAGGCCCTGGGGCGACTGGACCAGGAGCTGCGGCGGCAGGTCGGCCTCCTCCGGACTCGTCCTCCGCCGCCTCCTCCTCCACCTCCTGCTGGCGGGGGTGGGACCGCGGACGCTGCGGATGGCGGCGGTGGTGGCGGTGGCGGTGGGCGCATGTCCCTGACGCTGATGTCGGAGGTGCGGTGGGAGCGGGAGGGGGAGTGGGGAGGAGGGGACCGGGGGAGGGGACAGGGGAGGGAGGTTGCAGGATAGCGGAGATGGGCGGGCAGGGCTGAAGCGGGCTGACTGCCGGAGGAAGCGGAGGGGAGGGCGACGGCGACCGCCCGAATCCACCGACTGCGTGGTCGGCCCGCCTGGGCAGCCCGCCTTGACAGCCCCCTTGTCCTCCATAGAGCTGACAGATCACGGCCCTCCCACCAAACGGCTGAAGTGACTTTGCCCCGCCGCCCTCGTCCGCAGCCCGTCTGGTCTCTAAGCGACCGCGGCGTGCCCCCCGGCGGCGGCGGCGGCGGCGACGTGGACTGCCCCGTCACAGCCGCCACCGCCACCGCCGCCGCCGCCGTAGCGACGCCCGCGGGCTCCCTGGAGTCACCATCGACGGCGGACCGCGCCGTCGCCGCCGCCGCGGGGCCCGCCGGGGTGGCTGTGCGGCTGTTGGCGCTGCTGGAGCCGCCCGTCGTCCAGGTGGGGGGGGCGGAGGTGGAGGTGGCGGTGGCGGAGGTGTCAGACAGCGCCGGGACCCGACCACGTAGCAATGACCGCGGCCGCAGCAGTGGCTGGGCCCCTGCCGGAACGGCCGCCGCCGCCGCCAGCAGCCCTAGCACTTTGTCTGGGCGTGGCCCTGATGATGAGCAGGGGTTGCGGGTGGTGGTGAGGACGGATGTGGCGGCCCCGGCCTGGCTGCATCTGTTCCTGGACGGCGCGGGGGGCGCTGTGGCGGACGGGGGCGGCGGTGCCGGCAGCGGTCGGCCTGGCGACGGTGGCGGTGGCGGTGGTGGTCGGGATGGCAGCGGTGAGGACGACGCCTGCGTCAGCGGCAGTGGCGACGGCGACGGCCGTGGTGGTGGAGGCAGCTGTGATGGAGGCGGCGTCTGGTGGCGGCGTGGACGACGGCGCCAGGACCATGGCGCAGCGGCGGCGGCGGCGGCGAGCGCTGCCGCGCCGCCGACACCGCGGCCGGCCCTGCCCTCCCTGGAAGTGCGGGTGGTGGTGACGCAGTACGGCGCGGTAGTGGCGGAGGTGGAGCGGCTGACGGTGGACGTCAGGGAGGGGGCCAGTGTCAGGTGAGTACGGCAGGTGGTTGGTGGGTGGATTGTTGGTTGGGAGCGTACCGGTACCTGAGGAGGTGCGCCTCAATGCCCTCGGGGCGGTCCGATCAAGGAGGTTGACCTTTCGAGGTCCTCTCCACAGCGGCAGCAGCCCGGCAAACTGTGTCGTACAGTTCGTTGCTCGGAGTTGGTTGGTTGTGTCTTCTGCGACGCGAGATGCCTTGATGAGATGGGATGCCCACAGGAGTCCTAAACCCAGCAACGCATATAGAACTAACCATCTGTGCAATCAATCTAGCCACACCCGGATAGCCGATACGGTACGCACGGTATCGGTCCATTATGTACCGGATTCCGTAATGTACTGCCCTCCGTCCGTACTGGCTACGGGGGTTACCAGCACACGCTGGTCTTACTGCGTCGCGTCTGTCGGCCCCCCCCCCGCCCCGTCCCTCCATGCCCCCGTCCCCCCAATTCAACCCCCTCCTCCTCCTGCCGCTGTGATCCCCCCTCCCTCGCTGAAGGTCCTGGTACAGTTGATTTTTTACCGGGCCTTTGCTCTGGCAGCAGCGCAGTTGTGTGTGTCTATACCAATTTCCCCTCCCCCCCTCCCTCGTCCACCTCCCCTCCCCAGGCTGGACCTTTCGCGGCTGACGGAGGGCAGTGCGGCGCTGCTGGTGCTGCCCTGCAGACCAAGGCCGGGGCAGCCACCACCGCAGCCACCACCAGCAGCACCAGCAGCAGCCGCAGCCACCACCACCGCCGCCTCCACCTCCGCGCCGGGCACCCCAGCCGCCGCCGCCCCCCTCCTCCTCATCACCCTCGCCGTCGTCCCACCCGCCGTGGCGGCCGAGCTGTGCGGCTTGATGGGCGCCATGGAAGAGGAGGCGACAGAGGCGCAGGGTCGAGCTCGGCCCTATCTGCGGGCCGCCACTGACCCACGGGTCATCCGCGCTCGCGTCTTCACGGACAACTTCGCAGCCCTCGTTGCTGACATGGTGTCGCTGCTGCTGGGCTGCGAGAGGCTGGTGGAGGCGGCGGGTCGCTCGGGTCTCTGCGGGTGGGGTCCGGAAACGGAGATAGACACGGAGACAGAGGCGGAGACAGAGGCGGAGACAGAGGCGGAGACAGAGGCGGAGATAGAGGCGGAGACAGAGGCGGAGACAGAGGCGGAGACAGAGACAGAGATGGAGGAGGAGCTGGGCGTCCTCGCCGCCTCCCTGTTGTCGTACCTCGTCGAGATGCGACTCGAAGCCACGCAGCGCTACCTGCTTAAGGAGATGGCGCATGCAGGTACGACAATGTACGACAATGTACGGCAGTGTGTGGGCGGTAAACCGGGGCGTCGGGAATTGGATGTGCGCCTCTTTCCAGGGACAGGACAACAACATCCTGATGTCAAACCTCGGAATGCGCGTTCCAATGCCCTTTGTGCCTTGTCCGCTTGTTTCGCCGTCGATCGCGGCCGATTTCGATGTCGCAGTCCGGCTCGCCGCTGGGCAGCTCGCGAGACACTGCCGGTCGCTCCTCCACCACCACCAGCGGCAGCAGCAGCAGCAGCAGCGGGGAGGGCGGCACCAGCACCACCACCACCACCGCCAGCACCGCCACCACCACCGCCACCACCACCACCCGGGTGGTGAGCAGCAGTCCGATTGGGGCACCGAGTCCGCTGACTCGCAGGACGCGAAGGAGGGCGCCGTGTGCCCCCCTGGAGGCGCCACGAGCAACGGGGGTTCGGTCGGCGCCGCCGACGCCAGCGGCCTCCCCCCGGTCCCGCCGCTCGGCGGGGGCCGCGACGGGTGGGGCGCAGAGGCTGCCGCCGAGGCCGCAGCCGGCGCGCGAATGGACGCGGCCGAGGGTGGTGGCACAGGTGCCAATGGCGCGGATAGGGACGCTGCCGCCATGAAGGGGGGAACGCTGCCGCCACAGCGACAGCAACAGCACCTGTACGAGGCCATGCGGGCCGCGATATGGGGCTGCAGGTGCGGAGGGGGGGGGGCAGGTGGGGGATAAATTGAAAAAAGAAGCTGAGGTGAGAAGCGGGATGAGGGGGGCGGGGCCGCCCCGGGGGCCTTCGTGGCGGTCCAGGGGCGGGGTGGTGGGGTGATGGGGTGGTGCTAGGGTTCGTGCTGATCTTACTGCTAGGGTTCGTGCTGATCTCACTGCTAGGGTTCGCGCTGATCTCACTGCTAGGGTTCGTGCTGATCTTACTGCTAGGGGTCGTGCTGATCTTACTGCTAGGGTTCGTGCTGATCTCACTGCTAGGGGTCGTGCTGATCTCACTGCTAGGGTTCGTGCTGATCTCACTGCTAGGGTTCGCGCTGATCTCACTGCTAGGGTTCGTGCTGATCTTACTGCTAGGGGTCGTGCTGATCTTACTGCTAGGGTTCGTGCTGATCTCACTGCTAGGGGTCGTGCTGATCTCACTGCTAGGGTTCGTGCTGATCTCACTGCTAGGGTTCGCGCTGATCTCACTGCTAGGGTTCGTGCTGATCTTACTGCTAGGGGTCGTGCTGATCTTACTGCTAGGGGTCGTGCTGATCTTACTGCTAGGGGTCGTGCTGATCTCACTGCTAGGGTTCGTGCCCCTCTTACTTGGTCAGCTGCCCCCTAAAGGTCACCCTCCGGCGGCGGGGAACTGGGCGAGGAGGAGCTTGCGCGGGTAGCCTTGGGCAACGAGGGCGCGGATGAGGAGGGCGATTTCACCTGCCCCCTAAAGGTCACCCACCGGCGGCGGCACGTTAACCGCTGCCCCGCTGCCGCCCCCCCCCTCCCCCAACCCCCTCCCCTAACCCACAGGGACCCGGCCGCCGAGGCCGCCTACCACGCCAGCCGCTGCCGTCAGTCCGGCCCCGGCGACCTGGCCGCGGGGCTCCTCAACGTGGTGCTGCTGCTGGCCACCACCGGTCTCGTCCTGTCGGGCGGCGTCTGCGGCCTCATCTGCAACTGCAGCGGCACCGGCAGCGGCGGAAACAAGGGGGCGGCGGGCGGCAGCAGCGGTGGCCTCCTCCGCCTCCGCGCCCCACCGCCCTGGGCGGTGGTGCAGATGGCGCTGAGCGGCTCGTCCCTGGTGCTGCCGGCGGCGCTGCTGCTGGGCTGGACGGCCTGCAACCGACCCCAGTGAGTGGCAGTGGTGTGTGGCTTGCGCGGTGGCGGCAGCAGGTGTCGCCATCCGCCGTTGCGGCATGTGTTGAGTGGTTGCAACCGCCCCTCCCCCCAGTGAGTGGCGGCCCAGTGAACGGCGGCGACAATAGGAGACCGGGGAGCTGCGCTGTTAGGGCGGCGTTGCGGGGTGCCTCAAAGAGGACACGCATCCGTGCTGCTGCTGGGCAGTGTTCGGCGGCGGGGCACATGAGCTGCCGCGCGCCAGAGGTGCACGGAGTCGTAACCGCTCCCAGTGAGCTGCCGCGCAGGGTCCTGCTGCCTGCCTCTACCCATCCCCATCCTCACTCCCATTCCCATCTTGCAAAACCGTGTGTGCCGGTGCTTGCCCTGCTATGTCGTACAGCGTGCGGGATTTCTACCTGCGTGTGACCCACGTGACGTGCCTCATCCTGACGTACATGTACGGGCAGTTGGCGGCGCCGTACGCGGACCCCGACCAGCGGCTGCGGATGCCCCGCCTGGCCTTCTGGCTGGCGTCCCTGATGGTCCTGATACAGCCGGTGTCGTACAGCGTGAGTGTGTCTCCGTACGTTTTCCGTACACAAGAGACCGCGGGTGCATGCATGCATTGGGTTTGCTGGCTGGATTACGGATCCGCTGCGGTACAGCCTTCCGAATAGCAGCAGTGACCATGGGGGCGGGCCATGGGGCGGAGAGCGGAAGCAGGCAGAACAGGAGTGCGTGACATGCGAGGGGCCGAGTGGCGCCCAAACGTTTGCCCGTATGCGTATGTAGTATACCCATTGCCCGACCCATATAATGGAAAGAAGGCTGCGGTGTCGGAAGAGCGCTGTCGATTTTCGGCGCGCTTTTGTCGCGGAATACTACCAGCTGGTGCGGGTCGGCTGCCTTGGCCACGCAGACTCGCATCGCAATGCTGTGCGTGCGTGCGATCCTCGCGTTGTTATCGCAATGTACCCACCTGCAAGCAAAACGCCGTGTAGTCATCAGCACCGCCGAAGATGATCCGGAGCGATGCGGAGCCGTGATGTGTGTCTGTCTGTGTGTGTGTGTGTGGGTGGGGGGGAGGTTGCCGGGGTGTGCGCCTCCCCGGTCCCCGCTGCGCGGGGGGAGGTGCGGGGATGGAGACGCACAACACAGCAGAGGTCACAGCGAATGCAGCGTCTCAATCCCCGGGAGGTGCCGTTTGCCGCCTCCTCTACCCACCCCCTCTACCCTCCTCCCCCACTTCCTCCTCCTCCTGCCACGTCCGCCTCCTCCTCCTCGTCCTCCCCCTCCTCTACCTCCTCCGCCTACCTCAGGTTCACCTGCGGGGCAACCAGTGCATCTGGCTGGCGGACCTGCTGACGCTGACGCCGCTGTTCCGGGGCGCGGAGGTCGCCGCCGCCGCCGCCGCCGCCACCGTCCCGCACCCCGTCCCGGCGGCGGGCTGTGGCTCCTGGCTGCTGGCGGTGGCGGTGGCCGCGGCGGTGCTGACTTCGTCCGTACTGCTGGCGGCGGCGCGGGAGCTCAGCTGGCGGGCGGCGTTCCTGGCGGCGCACCACGTGGCGGCATCAGCACAGCGGCGACAGTGAGCGGAGGCGGAGGCGCGCTATAGAGCGACACGCCCGCCACGCCCGGCTGTTGCCCGTCCACTGCCATCCGCGTGTTCAGTGAGAAAACCGTCCGAATCGTGTGTTTAGAAAAAGAACCCGCCCGACCCGAACCGCGTGTGCTTAATGAAAATCCCACTCAGACCCGCCCGACCCGAACCGTGCGTGTGTGTGTGTGTGTGTTCATATGCGCGTAGGTGCGCGTTGGCCGTCGCGGAGGACCCGTCGCTGCAGGCGTGGCTGCGGCCGCTGCGGGGCTGGCTGAGGCCGCAGTCGTACGTCCCTCCGCTGCTCCGCCGATCGCGCACCGGTCCGTAACGCGCTCACATTGCGGGGTCCACTGTAACGTCCATTCATTCATTGCAGGTTGCTACGGTGTACAAAGGCGGGTTTGGCCGTTGATGAGCTGTCTCTGAAGCGCATCGCCTCGAGGGAGGCTTCACCCCGGGTCACGTGTCGTTTCACCGTACATATCGTACAGACTTGTTCGGTCCGGTCATACGGGGAGGTTTGCGGGATTGTGGGTTTGGATGGGGATACTTACTGGCTGGGTCGGGTCCTGTGCGGCGGCGCATGGTTGGTTGTGGTGTGGTGGCACCGAAACCAGAACAGATATGCGCTGTACGGCGCCGGGTCGGACGACTTGGGGCATACTTGCTCCCACCTTCCAGACCGGGTCCGTTGAGGCCGGTGGTTGCCCGGCGGCGTCACGGTGTGGGGATGCCCTGTTGTCGCAAACAAGATGTGCACTTTGCGCAGAGAAGCTGATGACGCCCCGGGTCTGCCTGCGCTTGCGCTGCACACTGCATGGATGGGTTAATGCGCTGGGCATGTGTACTGAAAGGGCAGTGTCACTTGAAACTCGGTCGGCGCTGTCGATCGAGCGGTTGGGTGTCCGGCTGTTAACGATGGCCGCCCGATTCGGCCTTCGGCTTTGGGATCCAGAGTTACAGCACCGAGTAATAACACCTCAAACGAGAGGTCTAACGGCAAACACACACATAAGCGGGTGGGTTCCTCGCTAAATACACATAAGCATAGGAGGGGCTCGACGCAGCTTTTTCCCGCGAACGCAACGCTTGTGTGAGACAGACTTGGTTTCCGCGTCGCCGTCTATCTAGAGACCCATGGGTCGGAAGGGGCCGGTGCGGCGGGGGCAACACCGTAGCCGCCGCTCTCAAGCACCAGCAGGGCATGGTGGCGCAGGTACAGAAGCCAATTCCATTTGGGGCCAGAGATGGACCCGCTCCGCAGGATTGCAGCGAGCGCAGTAAATCGGTCGCCGTTGGGGTCAATCCTGACGGCGGCATTGCTTCAATTTGCATGAGCCTTCTTGCTGCGTTTGTCAGAATGAAGCCTATGTCGCTTGGCTTGGCTGTCGCGGAACGGTGCCTCAAGCGCCGCGGCTGACGTTGCGCAGTTTTCGATTCGGCGCGTCGCATCATACCGCGAATGACGGTTGACGGTTGGTGTTACCTTGTCACCAGGAAGGCTGCGATCCACCATCGTCATCAGGGGAGAATGTCTCTACTGCAGGTGTCGAGTTGGATTATTGCTGCTCAATAAATCTCTGATGATTATTGCTGCACGAATCCTGCTGCTAACCTGCTGTGTCGGCTGCACATGGTGCACTGACACCACACTGTCGGACCCGGCATCCCCCCGGAAACAACCGCACCTGGAGAAGCGAGCGTGGACCCCTGTTCCCGTCACTAACCCTCGACCGATCGCGACAGAATAATTGGCAGATATAATCGGCGCTGCGAGGACTGCTGCGCGCCCCCGCTCCTGCCTGTGTCCGCGCCCGCCTGCTTTCCAGTGATAATGGCCATTCCCCACACGGGCCAGGGCGCCCGCACCCTTCGGCGCGCTTCTCAGGTTGCGGCCGCCGCTCCAGCGCCCCCCGGCTCAGCCGGCCGCGCCTATCAACGGCGTGCCCTTCCGGCGGCGCTACGGCGTGTCGCCGCGCGCCTTCGCCCTCCTGGTCGCGCGACTGGCGCGCGCGACGCTTCCGCTGTCCGCCGCAGTCCTCCGCAACGGCCCGGCATCGCTGCCGGCCGCTTGCCGCAGCCTCTTCCATCTGCTCCTGTGGAAGCTGACGTCGGCAGCTGCCGGGCAGCAGTGGCCGTCGTTGGGTGTTCGGCGCCTGATGGAACCCCTAGTCGGTTACCCCCGGCTGCTGCTGCTGCTGCTGCCGGCGACGGGCTCCCCGGCCCCCCGCCCCTGGACAGGGGGATGCTGCTCTCCGCCCTGTCGCAGCTGGCCATGCTGGTGTGGCCGCTGATGCTCCTGGCGCAGCTGCGTCCCCTGGAGCGAAGGCAGCTCGATGGACCGGGGCGGGGGCAGGGGCACGGGGGTCAGACACGCGGTCAGTCCAGCAGCCTGACGGCGACAGGACGCGGTCAGTCCAGCCCGGGTCGGAGGGCGCTCCTAACGACGTCCTAACGCTGTCCGTCTGGATACCCGTCTGTCCTCGAGACCTGCCCAATATATACCGACCGGGGCTGAAACCGCATCGATGCGCACCGGACGTACGGTAATGGGCTTTGGCGTACGGTGGCGGTGTCGCTCACTCGGTGCGAGCCGAGCCAGCCGAGAGGGGCCCATCCAGCGGTAGTGGAGGGTGCGGGTGCGGGTGCGCGTGCGGGACGTGTGCCGCCCCGGGAGTGAAGCTATGCGATGGATCCGAGGCCCGTCATCGCGGATTAATCATCTTCTCTCATGCACTCACGAACTCACTTTCACACGTGTTTACGGCAGCCTGTCGAGCACACATGCAGTACGAAGGAGAGGACCTGAACGAGGACGCGGCGGGGGAGTTTGTTGCGGGGCTGGAGGCTGAGCTGGGGAGGCAGCTGCGAGCCCTGGAGCTCCCCGGCCTGGAGCGCGGGGTCGGGCGGCACGCCCTCGCCGGCAGTGGCCGCAGCGGCCCTCCTGGCCATGGTGCTGGCCTCGGTCGCCCTGGTGGCGGTCTCCTCAAGGACGGGGCGGCGCAGCAGCAGCAGGCGCTGGAGGCGCTGCAGGGGGCTTTGCAGCAGCAGCAGCAGCAGCAGGTGAGGGCCCTATGCGGACGAGGCGGCGCGGGCGGAGGATTTAAGGAAAGGCGCGCAACAAGCTGCGGATGGAGTGGCGGAGCAGCAAGCGCCCCACTTACCGCACCACGCGTCTGTCGCCTCATATCAAATTGAGGTGGCAGGATGGCAAGGCATGTCGCCGCGCGTTTCCGGCAGCGCTATCGCAAGGACGAACAGGGCAGGGGCAGGGCCGAACAGGGCGAGGCACGGCAGGGGCGGGCAGGGCAAAATCGGATGTTGAGACATGCTTGGAGGTTAGTTCCTCTCCGACCGAACGGACATATATAGAAACTGGAGGGAAGCGTTTTGGGGCAGCTGATTCAACCTGATGGGACAGACGGACGGACGAACGGACAGACGCACAGCTTTGCGCACACTGTGGGAGCGAAGAGCTCGCAGGGAGATAAGAGGGGGAGGGGCTCTTTCCGTGCAGTGACCCCTTCCGAGGAGATTGGGTTCGAGGCTCTCCGCCCGCCGTCTGTTGCTTTTGCGTGGATCACGTTACAGTTGTGGTTGTCGCGCCGCATTATTGCTTTATTCATTCAGTCCGTGGCTGAGTCGACTCCCACCTAGCGGAAGGGTCCGGCCGGTGTCGTGGTGCAAGGCTTTGTTGCTCTGGATCCACTCTGTATCCGGTTTGGATCCGCTGTGGATCCGGTTTGGATCCGCTCTGGATCCGGTTTGAATCCGGTCTGGATACTGGATCCAGGCTTGTTGACGCAATTCCTGGGGAGCGGTGGGATGTCTTGCGGCCCAGAGGTGACCCCTGCCGCGGCCCAGTACACCCAGCAGTACACCCAGCAGTACACCCAGCAGTACACCCAGCAGTACACCCAGCAGTACACCCAGCAGCAGCTCGTTGTGAACTGCCCAAAGGGTAGAGCTGGCTAGTCGGCGGGACCCAGGGTGGGTTGCGCGCACACGCGCTGCCGTACAGCACATATCGTGCAAACCCGCGTGCATGTCGTTGCGACTTGCAGTGTAAGTTGAGACGGGAATGCACCGTGTGTATTGCCCTGCACATGTGTGGCGTGACGCAACAAACAACAGCAGACCCCGCATACTACAGAACCAGGCAGAAAGTGATCATCGGTCGGTCGGTACATGCCGTACCCTACGACACACCATTTGTTGTAGAAAGAAAGAAAAATTACTCCCGGACCGGTAAGCCCAAGCGTGTGTTAAGGGGGCTGCCGATGTTAGGATTAAAGGGCAGCTGGGCTCCTCCAACCCGCGCGGCATAAGCCGTGTGTTATTGAAGCAAGCAGAACAGGACTGCGTCTGTGCGTGACACAGCCGTCTGTGTGTGTACGGCATGTCGCCGAGCCGCATTGCTGCGGGTAGCACGTCGGCGTCATGTACGGCATATCGCGTTGCTTTCTGAAACGAAAACCCTTTTGGTGCATGTACGTCAACTCAAGGGGGGAGTTCGCCTCATGATGGAGACCTTCAAGCCGTACCACTGAGCTGGCGCTGTACCGCACAGCTGTTGATTGAATGAATGTCACAGTGAAATCGTGGAAAGGGATCAACGGTGTACACCAGGGTAAGCTGTTGCCGTACACTTGGTGGCAAGACCTCGGCGCCTGCGTAAAACGAAGGCGTTCCCGATATCCCATAATCAAGCCGCACTAACGGCGGTGCATGATACGCTGGCTTGACGCGAGTGCCGTACATGTACAGCCGCCCCCACACGCGCGCGGGGGCAGCAAGCACGATGTGTGCTGCCCCAGTAATCGTCGCAAGCGAGGCGAGATCCCAGCATGTACACTGGCCGGCGTGCCCTAAGGGCCGACAGGTCCGGGAACGCGGACGGGACCCCTTGGCCATCAGTGGATGCTGAAGAGCTAGCCGCCCGGCGGGCAGTGGCGGACGTTTGGAGCCGGCTCTACGACTTCGCGTAGCTGGGAGTTCCAGTGAAAGGGTGGTCAGCGGTGGGGGCTACACACCCCATACATCTTGAAGGTGCAGGACGGTCGCCTTGTGTGTCGTGGCCTGGTTCCGTAAGACCAGGATTCTTAACCGAAGCCCTGTGGGCGTTCAGTAGTAGTGGGCCGCGGATGGACGGGGCACTGACGCCCGGTGGAGCTATCGATAGGTGTGGGCGGTTTTTTCGGCCCGGTAGGACCGTACGGCCAGGCCCCTAATAGTGACTCGCGAGCCCCCGTGGCCCTCCAAGACTACGGGCCACCGCTGGAGAAGTGACCCCGCCTTGGTGGGGGTGGTGGTTCGCTAATAGGGGCGCCCTGGTGGCTAACTCCCCCTGAGCGGGCTTAATCCCTTGCCATGGTTGGTTCTCAGGAACGGGGTGGTTCCCTGGTAGTGTGGACCCGGGGCGTGTTTCGGTGCGCTTGTGGAGCCTGTCCGGAGCGCCATGGTGGCGCCAGTTCGTTTAGGCAGTGTATGGTGAGGAAGCCTCGGCTGTCGCCGTTGGCTGTCACCGATGACCCGCGGGGTCCGCTGTAACATCCTTAACAATAATGTACACGCACTCGCGTTGTACGGTATTTCATCTCGGGAAGGTACCCTTGAACGCGGGCGGCAACTGCAGGGCTAAGTACGGGTCAAGGCCCATGGGTCAGCGAACGCGGGCGGGTTGCGGGCCATCGCAGGGCGGCGATGCGATCCGAAGGCCCGAAGCGAAGCGCGCGTGCTCTTCGGTAGGTCCGCTGATTGTGCGCCCGCTCGCCAACCAGCCACCAGCAAGGCTGCTCGCTGCAACTGATGGGTGGTGACGGTTACAACTGGTGACAACTGACGGGCATGTGTGTTGGGGTGGTGGTGGCGGGCACATCGTGTGCTTGCTTCCGGTGAAACCCGCATTTCGGGGAGGGGGCAGTCGAGATTCCCCGTACCTACTGCATGCGCGGAGGGGGCACGGCACATTTGAAGGTCCAGGTTGGCTCATTTCTTTCTTTCCGGATTTCGGTGTGGCCACAACGCAGAAGCGCCCATGGCAGCATCTGTCACGGACGGCAGCGGAGATTATCACGCGGCGCGAAGAACTGATCACAACCTTGGCAAGAAGGCCCTTACGCGGGGCTCCGCCGTTGGTAAGAAAACGTCAGGGGCGACGCTCCGACGCAACGCCGTCAGGAATCCAAGCGGCCAAATACATACCCAAGCCACCCAGTCTTTCCGCACTGTAATAGTAGTGCGCGGCTCTGGATTACTCATTGTGTGCCTCGTAATGCATGCTCTCCTTGTACCTTCGTCGGTGGCCGTAACTACGGCAAGCGCGGGACGTCATACGTACGGCTCCGTCACAGCATCAGGCGCTTCTCAAGCCGTTGGCGTATTGTCCTTGTTTTTAAGAACGCAAACAAAAACATACAAATTAAGGACGAAAACAAAAACATACAAATTACTTGTACAAAAATCAAAAAGGTTTTTACCATCGAGGCGTTTGGGGATGCACCGAAGCCTTCCGGTACACAGCCGCCCTAGCATCGGACCTACGGCATCGCGGCCGCACCGGCCGCCGCCCGCGTCCAAGTCCGCGCACCAAGAAGTACAGACCTGCGCGCTTTGGTGCACCATGTTTCAGCGCTTCCATGACGCGATGCATGCGTTCCTCCTGGTGAAGATGAAGGTCAGCAAGGCCGCCGCGAGTCGGCCGCCTCCGCACCCCCCGCCGCCGCCGCAGTCAGTCGCGACCGATTCCGCGCAGCCGCCGCCGCCGCCGCCTTCAGTCGCGACCGATTCCGCGCCGCCGCCGCCGCCGCCGTCAGTCGCGACCGATTCCGCGCAGCCGCCGCCGCCGCCGTCAGTCGCGACCGATTCCGCGCCGCCGCCGCCGCCGCCGTCAGTCGCGACCGATTCCGCGCAGCCGCCGCCGCCGCCGTCAGTCGCGACCGATTCCGCGCAGCCGCCGCAGCCCGACCAGCTGAGTCCCGACCCGCGGAGCCCCAGACAGCCCGCCGCAGCTATCGCGCCCATGGTTGCGCGCGTCGCGCTCGCGGCACTGCCTCTGGCCGCCTCCGCCGTCCTGCAAGACGGCCCGCCGCCGCTGCTGGCGCTGCCGCGGTGCCTCCGGCACCGGGTCCTGGCCCACCTCGGCGGGAAGCCGCCCCCGGGTGCCTCATCAGCGGCCCCTCAGCAGCACGACGGCGCCCTGGACCCGGGCATGCTCCTCGCCGCCCTGTCGCAGCTGACGGTGCTGCTGTGGCCGCTGCTGCTGCTGACGCAACTGCGCACACTCGCGCGCCGGCACGGCTCCGGTGGCCATGTCGTCCCCCAGGGGCAGCCCGGCGGGCGGCAGGCGCCCGAGAGCGCGGGGGCGGCGGGGGCGGCGCCGACGCCAGGTGGCACGGCGGGCGGCGGCGCCGGTAGCGGGCGGGCGCGCGTCCGTACGCCCGGGGGGGTGTTACACGCGGTGGCTGTGGTGCACGTGGCGGCGGTGGCCGCCACGCTGGTGTGCGCGGCGGTGCGGGGCCCTAGCCCCGTGTGCCGGCTCGTCCACGCTGTCGTACAGTGGCAGTCGCTGGTGCTGCTGCAGGCGGTGATGATGGCGGCGCTGGTCATGGGACCGCAACAGGTGAGTTTGAGGCTTTGAGTTAGAGTTTGAGGGCTGGGAGTGTGCCACGCGAGTCACGGGTTGGAACCAGTGTTGCTATCTTTAAATAAAAAGAATATTTACGGGCAAAAAAGCCGGAAATTTTCTATTTCCCGGACCCCTAAGAAACCTGCGAGATTTCATTTATTTGACGCTGTGGAGAGCCGGAAATCTGCCCTGCCAACTATTTTCCAGACTACCAAAAAGTCCTGGAAATCTGCAGGCGCAGGGAAAAATCCTGCATCGTACACCTGTCTACCGCCAAAACACACTCGAATGCCTTGTCCCCAACTCCTGGTTACCCTCCCATATGCATCCGCGACGCAAGGAAAGCGCGCTTCAGGCCTCCATGGACTTAGAATCCCTGTCGTCGCTGTGGTAACAGTGGCCCTGCTGTCGAAACACGCAGAAATATTTCCACCCTGCCTCGGAGGTTTTTATTTCCTGGCACCAAGGAAGCCCCTGTCAAAGGTTTTTTGGCTACTGGCGACAGGCCGGAAACCTGCGGAATTCTATTTCCCCGTTTTTGGAAGATAGCAACACTGGTTGGAACAGAACTTACGGTTGGGCCCGACAGGATGACTTTACGGTTGGACGTTGACCGTTGGACCCTACCGTTGGATCCCAAGGTTGGGCCGTACGGTTGCACTTCGGACTACCCCTGCACTGCATTCACCCCCCCGTATCCACCACCGATCCGACCAGGCCCGGCAAGCAAGAGAGGAATATACTCGTTGCCACGCTTACTTGCTGGCTGATGAATGAATGAATGAATGTTACAGCGGACCCCAACGGGATCATCGGTGTATACCAGAGCAAGCCCCAGTAGGCCCCACCGCCAAGGCGGCAGGTCACCTCCACACCACAACGCCGCACCCAAAGAAAACACACCGGGCCATAACCCCAACCAGGCTGATGTGAGGCTTAGACTTAGCCTAATGTTGCGCAGCTTCAATGTTGCGTACATGGTATACCTGTGAAAGTAATCCAACCTTCCACCCTCATACCCTGCTGCTGCAGCACTTGCAGTCAGGGATCTGCCGCGCTAACTCGGATGCATCAAGGTTCCAGAAGAGCTTCCGAACAAGGATCTAATACCTAAGGGTCCAACCCAAAATTAGATGCCGTACATCATCACCACCTGGGTGCCGTACCTCGTACATCATCTGTCTTCCGCCCGAGCCCGAGCTCGAACCGCCTCACGCAACCCCTCCCTACACGCCACACACTCCCCCCGGCAGGCCACGTCCCCCACACTCCCCGCTGCCGTACACCTATTCCTGCACCTGGCGTCCGTGGCAGTTGCCATGCAGCTGGGCCTTATTGCGGCAAGCGCGATGCAGGGCCCGCAGCACCCCGGCCTTGACCGCGGCCCCGCCGCCGCCGCCGCCCACCAAGCTAACGACCCCATGGCCACGTCGGGTAGCGGCCGGGGCTACAGGCTGGCGACGTTCCTGGCGCCGCTGCTCCCGCGGGGCTTCCTGACCAACCGCAGCTTGTGGCTGGCGGCGGTGGGCGGCGGCGTGGCGGTGCTGGCGCACGTCGCGCTGGTCGCGGGCGTCGTGGAGCCGCTGAAGCGACTGGTGGTCGGCCGACTGCTGCCCCGGTTCGGATTTCAGGTGTGGGCGAGGGGACTGGGGCGGGTGGGGACTGGGCCGTGTGGGGACTGGGCCGTGTGGGGACTGGGCCGTGTGGGGACTGGGCCGTGTGGGGACTGGGCCGTGTGGGGACTGGGGCGGGTGGGGACTGGGCCGTGTGGGGACTGGGCCGTGTGGGGACTGGGCCGTGTGGGGACTGGGGCGGGTGGGGACTGGGCCGTGTGGACCGCCGGAGGGTGGCGGCCCAGGGTGGGGGGCACACAGGCGCGGGTAGGGCCAGGTGAAGCAATCAAGCGTGGACCGGGCGGGCAGGCTGGGTTGTGTGCGCGGGTCTGTTGCACGGTGGCAATGCCAGATTGCGAGGGTGCTCAGACGCCCCCGCTTGCTGTGCATTCGCGCTCCACCGCAGAAGCAGCCAGGTTCGCACGCAACCAGCAGTGCTCCAGCGCCGGAGACGCTATCGAGTTCAAGGTGCGTTAAAGTTTTGAAGGTGGCGCTCCTTGGCTGCCCGAATGTTGATGTGTCTCGCTGTCCTCCCCCGAACTCTACGCGCGCGGTGATTTTTTTCCTCCAATTCAAATTTATTGTCGGGCCAGACCATGAACTGACAATGAATTGGCCTGGAGTGACGTGACCTGAGCTTATGTCGCTTGCCTACTTGGCTTGCAATTGCCGCAGAGTCAACCGTCCGCCGTACCTGATGTATGTGTATCCGCATAGGGCCTAGCTCATGGGTACTAATTATCTTTGAGCTTACGAATACTTTCTCGGCTGTGCCTCTCACAATTGATCCAGGTTTCCGGCTTCGTTACGATGTGTGGGCGACAAACTCTCCGCAGGTAATCGCGCATGATAACACGCTATGTGTGCATAGAGATACATTTGCGATTTACTTGGTGGCGTGGGGGGGTCATGTTGTCCGCAGAGCAGAGCTGCTCTGGTTGTCCGTTTGATTTTGTGAAGCCGTCACCAGCGCAGAAGCGTCAACCAATCGCAAGGAATCGCACGAGTTAATCTATTAGCTGTATGGCCCGCGCTACTGCGCTTTCCTGGAAGGGGAGCTGGGCCACATCGTTGATGTCCGCACGGCGTTGTCCATTGCCTGGAGACTGGACGCTGCCTCACGCTGACGGCATTGCAATCTTCGTATTTCATCATAGGCTGACGGATCAGCATCTATGCTGTAACAGCAGAAAACAGATTGCAAGGCGGAGGCCTCCAATCACCCAGCTTCGCATGCACCTTCTACATTCGTCAACAAACTTGGTTTCTTTCCCGCCAAACCTCCTCAGGCCTCTTCAGCGGTACAACCACCGGTGCCCGTTCTGCAGAGACCAGTCAGCGAGCCGCAGCAGCCGCGGGCTACGGACCCTCACGGAGATCACGTGACCCGCCGCGGGCCACCGTCTCCTCTGATGCTGTGGGCGCAGAACGCAACGGCGCACGAGGTCGGACCTCTGCCGCAGCGCTCCTGCAGCAAACCTCCTCCACCGGCCATGCGCACCCTGGCACGGCACCGGCTGCGGGAGCGGCGGTTCGCAGGAGGGAGATTGTCGCTGAGGTCACCCAGCCGAAAGCAGCCGGACCGGTGATGTCCCGGCTGTACCGTTCAGGCAGACAGCATCTCGCGGTATCGTTCAAGGTAACCTGCCATGGCAACAGCGCAGGTGTCTGTTGTGCAGTGCAGATGGGTGCCGACCTACGCTGGGCGGTGCGGATCCGGGTGTTTTGGGTCTGGCGCGTCGGCGCTGGCGCGCAGTCGGCGGCACGTCGGGTCTGGAAAGCACGATGAGTGCGCAGGGCATGAAATGGGTGGACGGCTCTCTCATAGCCTTGCCCTCCCGAGTCTCTGTTGAGAAGCACGACGTTGCAACCACAACCCCACCCGCCTTCCCCTGGTCACGCCGGCGAATCGAACCGCGTTGCCCCCCTTGTCTCGGGTGTAAAAAGGCGTTGCTAAGAATCAGATCCTCGGATAATGGCTTCTTCACCGTCTCTTGGTGTTCCGTTCTGTGCACCTGGACGGTGCCGCAGTTGCATCCCCCAGACGGCGTACCCTACGACGAGGCCGCTGCCTTCGTATCCAGGATGGGACGCGCAGCGGTGGACAGTATGCTCGGTGCTGTGCCGTCCGGCGCTGATGCGGGCCCGGCCCCCGCCGGTGGCCCCACCGGTGCCGGTGCCTGCGGCAGGAGGGGCCGCTGGCTGGGCCACCTGACGGAGCAGCAGTGCCTGAGGGGCTGTGTGGAGCTGGTCATCCGGCTGCAGGTGGGAGGGGCGGTTGAGGGGGCGGTTACGGGTGGTTGGGGTGGTTATGGGTGGTCTGCAGGTGAGTGGGCCGGGGGCCGGTGTGGCTGAGCAGTGGCGAGCGGCTGAGCATTGGCGCGGCGCTGCCCTTTGGGACGTCGGGCAGTACTGCCGGTACAGCGGGATCGGCTTCGGGGTCTTTGTTATGCGTATTTGGGACCAGCTACTACGGTAGACATTACAAGCCATCTACCGGATCCGCCTGCCAAGGTTCGGCTTCCTGCTGTCAGCGGATGTCCTTGCACAAGAGGATTACGTCAAACCCCAGATGTGTGTAAACCCACCGTTTGCGCTCAGTGCAATGGCACTGACTTGGATGAGGCGACGGCGACTGCGGCCGTGGCGAGGCTGCAGGCCGAGTTGACGCGGCGGCTGCAGGACTGGACAGTGACGATCGCGGCACAGGGCGTGCCGCCCTCCGCGGCCGCCCACGAAGGCAACAGCGGTCTGGCTCCGGCCGGCGCGGCGCCGGGTGGCGAGGGACCCGGCGGCGCCGCAGCTGCATCAGCTGCTGGTGGTGCTCCTGCTGCTGCTGCTGCTGCTGCATCAGCTGCTGCCGCTGCTGCTGGTGTCGCTGGCGGTGGCGATGGGGCTGCAACCGGCGCCGACCCATTTGTACGGCAGGTACGGCATGCGTTCTCGAGCATCGGGCGCAGGTTGTGAGCCGCGTGGTCGCGTTTCTGATACTTCCGTCAAGGAGGTTGTCAAGGAGGTCGACAACGTTCGATGCATGCGCGCAGTTGCCAGTGTGGGCCGTGAGCAACTCGCCGGACAGGCCTTAAGAGATCCATATGCCTGACTGCCACCCTCAGCATGTGGCCGCCTGAGTCACTCACTGCCTACACGCCTGGCCGCGATTGATCCGACCGCCGCTGCCGTACCAGCCCTGCCGCTCTTGCCGCCCGCGCACTGCGCGACAGAAGGCAGCCCTAACCCGTCGACACCCCCTCCCTGAACGACACCCCCTCCCTGAACGACACGCTCCCTGACCACACGCCCCTGCCTGCCCCGACAGGTTGCCCGGGGCCTGCGTTCCGGTCCCGCTGCCGATCAGGCCGGCGAGCACCAGCAGCGGCAGCAGCCTGGGCGGTCCCATCCGGGCGCTACTGCGCCGCAGGCCAGCCCAGTGGGGACTCCTCCCCCTGCTGCTGCTGCCGCTCCTGAGGCAGCGCCACCAGGCGGCGGCGGCGGCCCTGACGGGGCCCTGCGGCTGCTGGCGCTGCTCGACCCGCCCATTGTCGCGATCGGCCTCGGGGCACCGCGACCAGGCAGCCGAGGCGGCGGCGGTGGCGGGGGCGAGCCCAGCGTGGCCGTTGTCGACGGCAGCAGTGACGGTTGGGGGCCGGCCTTGGACGCGCGCCGCTGTAAGAGTCCCTACCTACATCTATTCTTGGAATGCGAGGAGGCGGGCCGCGCCCAGCCATCCTCGAGTGGACCCGCTGCTGAGGATGCGCCCTCCCTGGACGTGCGGGTGGTGGTGACGCAGTACGGCGCGGTGGTGGCGGAGGTGGAGCGGCTGACGGTGGACGCCAGGGAGGGAGCCAGTGTCAGGTGCAGCAATGTAGAGGCCGGGAGGGACGGGACCGGGGGTGAATAGCACAGTAAGCAGGAGGGGCGGGAACAGCTAGGGGCGCTGTTTATCGGCCGGATTGGTATCGTCTGCCCTGCTGGTGCACGCGCGCTGGCTTCATGCGCCTCGTCGGGGGCTTCATGCGCCTCGTCGGGGGCTTCATGTGCCTCGTCGGGGGCTTCTGGCATTGAGGAATGAATGAGACGGCCTTGCGCGCAAGAGCCGGACAAGAGCGCGATATCTCCTGACAGCAGCAGAG
Source organism: Eudorina sp. 2006-703-Eu-15 (assembly GCA_003117195.1). Lineage (NCBI taxonomy): Eukaryota > Viridiplantae > Chlorophyta > Chlorophyceae > Chlamydomonadales > Volvocaceae > Eudorina > Eudorina sp. 2006-703-Eu-15. Next base: position 96,516 of record BDSI01000025.1, on the reverse strand, counting down.
CGCCCGCGCGATCCGCTTGTGCCAGCCAGTTGTGGTGGGAGCGCACCTGAGCGACTGCCATCACGGAGCGGAGCCCAGGGAAGCCCAGGGAGGGCATGAGCTGCGCTGTGCTTTGGCCCGTGTGCTTTTATTATGTTGTGTTTGGCTGAATCCATTCGGCGTCATGTCTGTCGGTTACAGGCTGGACCTGTCGGGACTGGACGAGGGCAGCGCCGCCCGCTTCCTGGTGCTGCCGTACGCACCAAGGAGGCGGCCGGAGGGGACGGACTGGGAAGCAGCGCGAGCGCCGCAGGGCACGGAAGCGCCATGGTGGAATCGGCGGGAGGCAGAGGCAGAGGCGGGGGAGCACGTATCCCAGCAGCAGGCGGCGATAGTCGAGACTGTGGGGGCGGCCAACAGCAGCATCGTGGGCCCCGCCGCGCCTATGCTGTACCTTCATGTGGCGGTGGTTCCGCGGGCCGTGGCGGACGAGCTGTGCGACCTGTTGGCCGCCATGGAGGACGAGGCGGCGGCGGCAGCCGAGGCGGATCCGCGGCTGACCACTGACCCACGGGTCATCCGCGCCCGCGTCTTCACGAACAACTTGTCCGTCCTGGTTTCGGACATGGCTTCCCTGGTGCTGGGCTGGGAGCGCCTGCGGGCGGAGGTGGCGGCCGACCCAGGAGTCGTCGGGGAGGCGAGGAGGCGCGAGGCGGAGCTGCGCGACCTGGGCAGCGCGCTGGTGTCGTACATGACCGACGTCGACCTTCAAGAGACGCTCCGGTACCTGGACATGGAGGTCCGAAACGCAGGTGCGAGTGGGTTCACGCACCCGTCATTGGTGCCGCCCCGGCAGCTCTCCTTTCACCACTGGCCAGCCGCGTCCTTGGGAGCCCGCTGCCCTCCTCGTACAAACCACACATTTGAATGTGTGGAACAACCACAGGCTGCCCGGGCTGCTTCCTACCTGTATTGCGATACCCGTCTCCAACATACTTTAATTTACTTGAGAGAAGGGCTTCACTTACATGAAGAGTGAGCCTGGCGTGCATCCACGAGCCCGACGCTTGTGCCCAGCGGGGCGCCACCGGCCACTCGTCACTTGAATCCGCCTTGCGACCTCTGCGGCGGCTGCATGGAATACCCGTATACCCTCGGACGGAGCCGGCCGGGTGGACACGCTGCGCCGCGGGACGTGATCGCATGTCGCGTTGTGCCCTGGGGGCGGGGCCTGCATGCAGGCGGAACCGCGCTGGTGCCCGCCGCGCATGGGGAGGGACAGCAGTCGCTGCACGTACCCGGGGAGGACGAGCAGGAGGAAGAGGAGGAGGAGGAACAGGAGGAGGAGGCAGAAGAGGCGGATCGACATAAGGAAGAAGCGGAGCGGCACCCGACCCGGGACATGGAGTTCCGGCGGTCGGCGCCCTCGGTGGTCCCGGAGCCGCCGCGGAAGCCGGACGATTCGGGCCGTCATCAGCGACTGTCACTGGCGCTGCGGGCGCTGGTCGCCGGGTTCAGGTGCGTGCCGCGCAGAGCGGCAGAGAGGGGTCGGGTCGGGGGGGTGGGGAAGGGAGGAGGAAAGTGGAAGACAGCCCCGGGGCGGGTATTGCATCCGTGTATCCGTCCCGTCGTCGAGCGGTTCTGTCCACCCCTCCTGGCAAGGGCGGACTAGGAGCTGGGTGCCTGTGAGGTGCACTCTCCGGCGCGGTGTTGAAACACGGGCGTTGCTACAGGACCTTGCTATGCTGTGGTGGACGGGCTGGGAACCACCGCAGTGCCCTCAGCCCTGGTGCGCGACGGAGTTTCTTTTTGGTATGCAGGCCTTCAAATTACAAACATTTATTGCCCATTCCGTCGCTGCACTCTTTCGTTGTCTGCTTCCCTCTACTCCTCGTCCTCCCTCCCGTGCTGCCTTTCTCTCCATCTCTCTCTCGGCCCCACTTTGCGGCCCCCTCTCTGCATCATTCCCATCTCCGTTCCTCACCTTCGGATCACAATGAGAGCCTGGCCTCCCTTGACCACCACCCCGCGCCCGTTCCCCCGTTCCCCTGTAATCACAACCCCCAGGGACCCCGCCCGCGAGAACGCCTGCATGCGCTTCCGCTGCCGGGAGTCGGTGCGCCGGGACCTGGCCACCGCCGCGCTGAACTCCCTCGTCCTGCCCATAACGCTCGCGGGCCTCATGTACGGCAGCCAGGCGGAGGAGCGGAGGACCTTGGACGGCGCGCCCGCCGCATCCCGTCACGCGCTGGGGCTGCTCCTGCGCCTCCGCTGCGGCGGGTTCTCCTCCCTCCCCGGCTGGGCCCTGGTCCAGATGGCGCTGAGCTGGGCGTGCGTGGTGCTGCCGGCGCTGCTGCTGGCGGGGTCCAAGGCCCTCAACAGCCCAGGGTGCGTGACTCAGGCGGCCAGGAAGGTACCCAAAACCGCAGGGCATGCTTGCAAAGTGCACCTCTTTGCTTGAATCCGTGGATCTGGCGGATTTTATGTTGAAGCGTCTCTTCTAGGCGGCGGTCACTTGTCCATTGTGCTGCGGTCCCATTCCGCATTCCCCAACAACTTGACACCTGACACCTCGTCACGTCCGTCACGACCATTCGTCTTCCACCCCAGCTACCGCGACCCGGCCCTCCGAACCTGGCAAGTGGTTTGTCTCGTCCTGCTGTACATCGCCACCGCACGCCACCACGACGCTCGAAGGACGGGACCCATGGGTCAGCAGCTGCTGCCTGTGCGAGCAGGCGCTGTGCTGGCTTCGCTGGTGGCAGTGTCGCAGCCGGTGTCGTACAGCGTGAGTACCTGTCGGGATGGGCGGGGTGCGCTACATGGTTGGTGGCGCAACATGAAGAAAGTGGGACAGCTGCCCGACCACTTGGTATGTGCTTTTTACGCACACGGGCAGTTGCTGAGCGCTGCTGCGCCCCCTGCCTGGGCGCTGCTGCGCCCCCTGCCTGCCCATTGACAAATACAAGAGCTTGACGCCGCCACAGGAGTATTTTGACATGAATCAGATCCCTTTGTGTAAGGGCAATCACTCCTTTGTACGAGGGCCATTGCAACGTTGTATCCGCATCCGCATCTTACCCGCTGAGGTCTGGACCCCAAACGGACCGCATTCGGCCTCTCGCCGGCGCCGTTAAGACGTACCACCCTTCCTACCGGCCGCAGGTCCACATCAAGGGCAACCAGCTCAGCTGGGCGGCGGACTTGGTCGTCCTCACGATGATGTTCCGGGTCGCCTCTGCCTCCCGCGGTGGCCGCGAGGGCGGCCCCTGGCTGGCGGCCGCCGCAGCGGCCCTGGCCGTGGTGCTGGCCTCGGTGGCGCTGATGGCGGTCCGGGACCTGAGCTGGAGGGTCGCCTTTCTGAAGGACGGGGCGGCGCAGCAGCAGCCGGCGCTGGGGCCGGGCAGGGCGGAGGAGGCGGTGCAGGCGGCAGCGGCGGCGGCCCAGAGAGGTGGCCGGAGCATCACGAGGCGGAAGAAGGGAAAGGGCAAGCGGCGCTAATCGCCTGTTCGGACGAGAAAGAGCGAAGCGGCGCTGAACCATCCCCTCCCGCCGGTCCTCGAATTCCGCGGTCGATGGCTAGGGCGCCTGGCGCTGCCGGTGGCCGTTCAGTGCCGTACAGGACGGCCGAACACTGGGGGCGCAATCTCACGCTGCCGTGCTGTTTGTGGCAAGGATAGACACAACATCGTGCAAACGTATCTCTTGTATATGCATTCATTTATTGATGGCCTTGAATGACAGATGTTGATTGATGTCTGCTCGTTGGGTTTTGAGGCTGCTCGCCTCATCTGCAGATTCTCGTTGGGCCGGCCCCTGCATGCGGGGCGCTCCGCTGCAGGCGTTGCTGCTCGGGGGGTGGGGGCCACGTGGGGGTCACACTGGAACGGATGAATGACGGACAGGACTGTTGGAGACGGCCGCGATGGGACTCTACCGACGGAGGAGATGTCCCCGCGGCTGTGCAAGAGAGTTGCTGTTCGGGTTGTTTGGGTTGTTTGTGAGACCAGAGTTCATCGGGGCGTTGCGTTGAGTATGTGCGTCACTGTCCTGCGCCTAAACGGTATACCGAAACCTGATTTGCGGTCCCATTCGTACGGTGCACTGCTGAAATGAAGAAGATGGCTGCACGCAGCAACGAATGCCTGCGATTGATTTGAGCTACGCTCAGCATGGCGATTGGGGGTTGCTTTAGTGGGACGGAGACGTTGGGGCCCTTCGTTGACATGGAACCGTGCGTCGTCTGCTGCACGATTGGGTAGCACGCCGCCGCGTTTACAACACTCGGTCGTTGTCGGGGGCCATCGTGGTTGCCGGTACTGAGATGTTGGACTACACTGGTTGTGTTGGACATCCAGTGGCGCGTGCGGACGCCACTGGGCATGCACGAGGGGCGCATGGCGAGCGCGTCATCGTGCCGGCACGTGCTCTGTTGGTCGTACGGTACGTGGACCGTTGGTACTGCAGCCACCAGTCTGCCCACTGAGAGACCCTTCGAGTGCCATGTGGTTTGATCATTCAGCGCATGTTGGTTCGAATGAATAATGTTATCTTGCCCCCCCTGGGTCAATGAAGACAAGCATGTGTTGATGTTGCTGAAGAACCCTAGGGCACCACACCGTCGTACCTTTTGCTGGGCTGCCTGGCTGTCGTGTACGCCCTCCGTTTAACGCATGCAGGGATTATGAAGATGGCAGCTCAAAATTTCGTCCAGGTTCGCGTGCAGTCGTCGAGGACATGGTGCGCCGAAGTGCTTGGGGGGAGTTGGGTTGTGATAGCGTGCACAGAAGAAGACCTTTGGTTCGCGCAGACATCTGCAGCAGTGGCGCTTTTTAAAAAGGTTCGCTCTCTGCCGGCTGGACCTACCCGGGCAGGGGGCGGGCGGGTCGCTGCATGCCACCGCAGTGCGTGGAAAGCAATGCAGGGCAGGGCCGAGGCAGCACAAAAGTGCACCACCAGTGCCATGGTTCGGCGCGCAAATGGCGGGTGCCGCCGGCCGGCGGATCTTCTGATGCCGGTCAGGGTGATTGATGATGGAGGGGCTCCGATACACAAGCACGAGACGGCAGGGTGGGTGGGCAGGCAAACGGATGAAAGCACGAGCCCCTCGCTGCCGAGGGTGTACATCGATCCGTACTCGGCAGTGAACGCTTTCCATCCGAAGGCGGTGGTAATAACATTTTCGATTCAGAGGTTCGGACAGCCGGTTGCGCCGGTTGTAGGGAAGGGTGGCGCGGCCGACCCATGGGTCGTCATCAGATGCCCGTCCGCGGCACCGTAGGCGTCCGGTTTTGTGGCTATGACAACTTTATGCGCTTCGCATGAAGTGCGTGCCGCGGATTCACGGCCTTGCATTCATGCTCCACTCCATCGTGAGGGGATGCGGCGTTGGGTGCTCAGAGTGTTGCATTCTGCAGCGCCGTGAGACGACGTGTTCAACGACTACGGCAGGCGGAGAGCTCTGGCGAAAGAAACATCACAGCACCGACGGGATGGGTCGCGCTCCCGTAGGCCCGCCCCTCCACCTCATCCAGCGGCGCAACTGCAGACACTGCAGCCGCCTCCGCCCCGCCGGCGGCCATCCACTGCAGCAGCGGCTGATGGCCCGTGAACGCCGCCGCCTTGACAACCTCCGGCCAGATGGGAACCCCTGCAGCCGCGGGTAAGGAACCAGCGCAGCAAGCCCATGTGCCTGTTGCCGGCGGCAGCCTCCACTGCACCGCTACAGCCGGGATGTCGCTGCTCCGGCATCCACTGGCAGATGGAGAGGTGGCCTCCAGCTGCTGCACTCTTTAAGGCCGAATGATCCGGCCGGCAGCCCCCGGCGGCGACGGCCACCTGGAGGTTACCCAGGTCACCGCTGGATCCTGCCCGGCTTCAAGCGTGCGGTCGTGACATGCGGCCGGGCTGCCCCAGCGCCGCGCGAAGGCGTGGGGCGGCACCGGCTCGGACAGCCGGACCCGGGCCGCGCCGCGAAAGACCTCCGCGGTGGCCTTGTTGATCAGCCTCAGGTTGCAGGCCACCTCGTTGGCCGGCAGGTGCTCCGCCACTCGCTGCTGCAGCTCCGGCAAGAGGTCGGACCAGTCGGCGGATGGCCATCAGGCGCTGCTGGTACGCTGTCCATGTGAGGTAGGAGCCGGTGCCGGCGGACATGGGTGCCCAAGGGTGGGGCATGGCGGGGTTGGGCGGTGGCAACACGTGAGCACGGCGAGCAGCATACGGTTGGGTCGGATGTGCGGCGCAGAAAGGACGCGAGGGGGCGGAGAGAGAGGCAGCCCGCGGGCGGCACAGTCCTGATAGCGTGGCCCGTCATTGGGCCCGCACCCCGCACCCCGCCCCACCGCAAGTTCTTCACTGACCTGAAATGGACAGTACTCGAGGCAACCTCGCCGGCAGTGTTGCTATCTTAAATAAAAAGAATATTTACGGGCCAAAACCCCGGACATTTTTTATTTCCCGGACCCCCAAGAAACCTGCGAGATTTCATTTATTTGACGCTGTGGAGAGCCGGAAATCTGCCCTGCCAACTATTTTCCAGACTACTAAAAGGGCCTGGAAATCTGCAGGCGCAGGGGCAATTTCTGCATCGTACACACCTGTCTACCGCCAAAACACACTCTGATGCCGTGTCCCCAACTCCTGATTACTCTCCCACATGAATGAATGAATGTTACAGCGGACCCCAACGGGATCATCGGTGTATACCAGAGCAAGCCCCAGTAGGCCCCACCGCCAAGGCGGCAGGTCACCTCCACACCACAACGCCGCACCCAAAGAAAACACACCGGGCCATAACCCCAACCAGTCAGACACCGAAGCAAGCAGAGGCGCGCAGCGGGGCAACACTACCAAAGGGATAGGCACAGCAGCGGGCATAATCCCCAGAAGTGGATAAAGCCAAGCACAGGGGAGGTCGCCCACACAGGCACCCCATTACCCAGCTACCACCACCTCTGAGGCACCCAACGCAGCACCCTCTCGAGGTCTTGGAAGGCCCACGCCTGGCTCGTGACACTGCCCAGCGACCGCTAGTGGGGTAACCCGCATCATAAGAAATAACTTGGCCAAAACACCAAAATGCCAACGGGAGCCCAACCTCCACCCCAATCTGAGGGTAGGCCCGGTCCGCAACTTGAACCCCGGTTCGGAGAGCCCGACGATAAACAGACAGAGGGCGGGGAACCCGCGCCTCATCCTTCTTCAGGAGCAGGTCCCGCACATCGCAGGACTCCCCCGCCACTTTCAAGAAAGGGTGGAAAGGGCCCACTGAGCTCCAACCCCGTCTCGGGAGCCCCAACTGGGCGAACCCGTGAAGGCGCCCCCAAAAGTCAGCGATTGCGCGCCGCTCCCCTTGTTCTGCCAATATCGGTCCCGGCCGGATCGTCTGACCCTGACCAGGTGCTGACCGACGCAGGGTGGCCGCCATGAATCGGCGACCAGTCTCCATGGCCGCAATCGCGGCCAACACCACCACATCCCAAACAACTTGCTCCACGGGTGGCGGGGGTTCCGCCAGCCAGACCTGCGGCCTCCGTATCCGTGCCCCTAGGCGCGCTTCCAACTGACCCACCACCGCCTGGGCCACTCGGCATGACCAGAAATGGTGCTGTCGGGGTGTCTCTGACCCCCGCCTTCCGCTGGGTATCCCCCGCATCCACACCGCGTCACCCTCGCGTGTCGCATATGGGAATTGCCCAACAACGGGACGCCATCGACTGTAAGGCGCCAAAAGGCCTCCTTATGCTCATTTTCCCACCGGATACTGAGCCAAAGGCGGCTCAGCAGCCCCTGGATCCGGGCGGCCGCCACCTGAGAAATCGGGTCGGTGGCTCCCAGTCCTACCGCCTCACAGGCAAACAGCAAGTGAGCCGCGCTGCGGCGTTCCGCCACCTCGGCTAGTTGCATCGCTGTCCCCACTCGAACAGAGTACTCGCTCAGGGCCACCTTCAACCCATTATTCAACCTCCAACCCATGCGATCGAGCAACATGGCCGTCACCTCCTCTTCCGTGGGCACATTCGCCCCCTGGACCCCGTTCGCTCGTGCCGCTAGGGCTGCTGCCACCCAGGCCGCTGGTAGCCTTACTTGAAGTTCTACCAGCCGCCGGTCTAATTCGGCCCATTGCCGCCAATCACCCCATCGCCCGGACCCCGCGGGGATACCCAGGCAATCTTGTACGAATGTCGCCCACGCCCGTGCGGCGCATCGTGCCATGCGGGCGGAGTCTATGTAGTTTGGCTCTGCCCAGCCGTCGGTTACCATCCGGAGCGTCTCCCCCACCCGGATTAGTTGTCCGACCGTTTGCAATCCGGTGTAGTCCACCAGGTCCGGGAACACATGCTCGAGGCCGGGGCCCCCCCCTCGGGCAGTTCCTCCGGGAGTAGTGGGTTTCCCCACAGTGGTGCGTTCCAGCACCACGCCCCCGGCGCGAGCGGATGGTCGGCGATGTCCACCACTCTCGGCAGGGCGGCTAGGGCTGTCACGACCCGCTGTACCTCGGGTTCTAGCCTTCGGATCCCTCTCCATGGACTGTCGGCCGTTGCCGTGAGCACCATGCACGGCTTCCATGCCGCTGAGGCGTCCGCTAGGATCGTGTCCACGACACGTTGCCAGGGGGCGGCCCGCTGGTGGCGGATCCTCCTCATGTACCGCAGCGCTGTTGAGGCCCAGCGCGCTCGGATATGTTCCCGCAGCGGCAGCGCGCCGAATCCCCCCACCGCCGGGTGCCCAAGCAGCAGGCTACGTGGCACCCCAGTGGGCCGCCTCTCGGTGGCTTCGGGGCCCTGGGCCCTATCTACCAGGCGTTCGGGGCGTTCGGGGCGTTCGGGGCCCTGGGCCCTATCTCCCACATGCATCCGCGACGCAAGGAAAGCGCGCTTCAGGGCTCCAAGACTGAGAATCTATGTTGTAGCTGTGGTAGCAGTGGCCCTGCTGTCGAAACACGCAGAAATATTTCTGGCCTGCCTCGGAGGTTTTTATTTCCTGGCACCTCGGAAGCCCCTCAAAATCTGCCCTGCCAAAGGTTTTTTGGCTACTGGCGACAGGCCGGAAACCTGCGGAATTCTATTTCCCCGTTTTGGAAGATAGCAACACTGCTCGCCGGCCCTGCGCGCTGCTTTGAAGGTCCGCGGCCTGAGGCCGGAAACCCATTTGGGTCGGCAGTAGTCCAGACGGGCCTGCGGCGTGCACATACAAGCAATTTCGGTTGGGATTTCAGTTGGCAGGGCGGGGTTGAACGGGCGGGAGCCGGCATTGGGCGGGGGGCGGCCGGGGCCAACTGCAGGGCCTCGAAACGCACCCTACCAGGACCAGGAAGGCAGGAAGGGACTGCGATGCACGCGGCGCGCGGAAGTAAGTGATTATTGCGGGGTCGCACTTCGCAGCCGCGGCGGCGGGTTCCCGATCCGATCCGATCCACAGCAAGCGACCCAGATCGCATAACGGGTTGCGGGCCCCCACTATCTGCTGGGCGCTCACTCATCAGGCAGGCTGCTGAGTGAGCGCCCAGCAGATAGACTAGAGGCGTCGCCCGCTGGGCGGCTTATCTTGGCAGCAAGGAACGCGACCGCGTCGTCGGGGTTATCTTGCAGCGGCCGCCAACCATCCTGCCGTGCAGATGACAGGGTGTCGTACACCCCTTTCAGTCCCGCCAGATCGCATTTCAGTCCCGACAGCAGTTGAACGATACCGGCCGGGCCGCTATGTTCTCTTTGAGCTCCAAATTGGATAAGCTGAAGCTTTTCGCCCCCGACGTGCGAATGAGGTGTTTTGCCACTCAAGTTCGAGCGATTTTGCTGTATGGTTGTCAGGCTTGGGGCCCTTTTGCGTTGACAGAGGTTTTGAACAGGGTGGGGAGACGACGCGATGCGAACAACCTGGCAGAAGGACTTTTTGAAGCATGCCTACACGATGATGCAGTCCAGCTGCAGATTGCGTTCATGCGACAAATTGTGGGGGCTGCTCGCCCAGCCCACCGCCTTCTTTTCGCAGAATTGGCCGAGCTTCCCCTGCATTACTATTTGGTGAAGCAAGTGGTTCGCTTTTGGAACCGCCTGCAGACGCAGAAGGGCACGGTCGCACACGCAGTCCTATGTCAGGAGGTTATCGATGCACTCACCGATCCTGAACGGGGCGGTTGGGGAGCCTCGTTCTTGCGTTTAATGTCGTACTTAGAGTGTGATATTTGGAGCGGGCTGCCTCACGATGCAGAAGGTGTTGAACAGCGAGTTGAGTGGTTGCTGTCCAAACCTCTTCCCGAGGCTCAGATTGTGACGGCGATGAGGGAACGACTAATGAGCGGTTGGGAACATGTGCGCCTCGATGTCGAGCCAGACAATTACCCATCAGACGGGAAACAGCCGGGGATCCATATGTCGAAGTACAAGCATTGGATGGGCCTGTCGTTTATGGGTGCGGCGGCCGTTATGTGGCAACCGCACACTACAGTTTTTATCCCCCGTTCTGCGCACCGGAAGCTAATGCAATTCAGGCTTTGTTGTTGGGCACTTGAGTCTAACAGGGCGCGGAGGGGTAGGCACCATGTCCCTAGAGGACAACGGGTCTGCCGTTGCTGCCGCTCTGAAGACCAGATTGAAGATGAGAAGCATGTTCTACTCGACTGCCCGGCTTACGATGCAATACGCGCTGAGGAAGGGTTTCACCGCCCTAATACGATGAGGGAGGCGATTGCCTGGGATCCGGCTCGTTTGGCAAAGATGTTGGAGCGCATGTGGGCTCACCGTAATTCTATCGTGCCCTTTGGGCGCTAGTCTCGTCGACTCCTGTTAATGCGGTATTGCAAACCAGTGCTTTTGGGCGTTTTGTTTGCCCTTGGGCCTCCGGCTCGTATGGGTATGTGCAGGTATGGGGTTACGCACCCCCAACCATGTAACACAACAACAAAGATCGCATCCCGGTTGCCGCATATTCCAGCAGTGCGTCCAGGAACCCGCCGTCTTCCACTGGCGCGTACGGCAGCAGCCACAGCACCAGGTCCACGTGCCCCGTGCTCCGCGGCGGCGCACACAGCGGCCCGAACCGTCACAGGACTCGTATAGCCATCCGCGCGCAGCGCCTCGCACACATCCCGACGACCCGCACTGGCTGCACCGCGCCATGCGTACTGCTTGCTGATCATCCGGCCAGCGGCTGAGGAACAAACGCGCCAGGGCGATGTGTCCGTTGGCGGCGGCGGCGTCCACTGCGCCGCATATGTGCTGATACTCCGGCATCCGTCCACTCGAGTATGGAGAGGTGGCCTCCAGCTGCTGCACTCTTTAAGGCTGAATGATCCGGCCGGCAGCCCGCGGCGGCGACGGCCACCTGGAGGTTACCCAGGTCGCCGCTGCCTGCAGTCAGAGCCATGAGGCGCCGCCGGGCTTTGAGCGTCAGGTCGTGACATGCGGCTGGGGCGCTCCAGCGCCGCGCGAAGGCGTGGGGCGGCACCGGCTCGGACAGCCGGACCCGGGCCGTGCCGCGGAAGAGCTTCGCGGCGGCCCTGTTCACCAGCCTCAGGTTGCAGGCCACCTCGTTGCCCGGCAGGTGGGCAGCCACTCGCTGCTGAAGCTCAGGCAACAGGTCGGACCAGCTGGTCGAAACACGTGGAGGTCCAGCAGGAGCGGGCGACGGGGCGTACGGAGGTGCGCGGGATGGCGCACGGGTTGGTTGGCGGCAACACGCACGGGGCACACGGGGAGCAGCAAGCGGTTGGTTAAGTCGGATGCGCGGCGGAGTGCCGCAGCAAGGATGCGATCGAGGACGCCGAGACGCAAACCGCGGGAGGCTTACTTAGCCCTGCTAGCGTCGTCCTTCGTTGAGCCCGCAACCCCGCCCCCGCCCCCGCCCCACCCGCGCGCACGTTCTTCACTGACCTGAAACGGACAGTACTCGAGACATCCTCGCCGGCCCTGCGCGCCTGGATCGAGGCCCGCGGCCCGGGGCCTAACGCCCACCGGGGTCGCCCGTCCGGATCAGCCTGTGGCGGCTGGGGTGAGTTTCAGTGGATGGGTGATGGGTGGGTGGAAAAGCGGGGGAAGGGATGGATTAGAGGGACAGGCGATGCGTGGGTGTGTGTCGGCCAGGGCCAACTGCAGGCAGGGCCTCGCAACCCAGGAGGGAACTGTGAGGAAGGAATTGTAGGGCGCGATGAAGGGATTGCGGGGGGGGCGCGGGTTTCCGATGCGATCCAAAGGAAGCGACCGACCCAGATCGAGTTGCCGCAGGTGGGAGCCCCCACTGACAGCAGCCAGCCTTGGTGAGCGCCCAGACTTGATGCGGCAAGGAACGAGACCGCGTCGCGCGTTGAACCCAGCAAAGCGGGAGAATTTAAACATGCAAGCGAAGACATGATGATATGGGCGGCTTTTAGTGCCGTCGATCGCGCGGTGCTGGAACCCAGATTACAGGTGATTAGTTCGCCCGTGTGCTTGGAGGATCTCAAAGCCAGCCTGCTGGGAAGGCTAGGCTGGACACAGTATGGTGGTGCGCCAGGGTGTGGCCTTCTGATGAAGCGCGAGCGCGCGACGAGCCATCAACTACTCACCCGCAGAATCAGCTAGCGCAGTGCAGCTCCCCGCAGCAGATTCTTCATCAGCGACAGGGCGACAAGGCCGGCCCATACCGTCGCCACAAGCAGCAGCTCGGGCCCGGAAACTGCAATCCGCGGCATGGCGGCTTGGAGCTGAAGGGCGCCAGTCGCGGTCCGGGCGCGACGGAGATGAAGCAATATATAAGCTGCTGGCTCTCTCTATCTCTGGATTTTAAGCCGAGGAACCCGCCCTCTACGCAGCGTGGGCTAGCCAACCGAGCCAGGCGACAGATGATGACTGCTTGACGGCAGCGAGGGACGCACTACTTGTGCGTTGGGGCGCCCGCGAAAGAAATTTGAAATTGCGCATCAATTTCGTTTCCTGGATCGCAGCGCAACGGTACGGGCATTCACCAAATGAGCGGTTTGTAGTGAGATTTATTGGTGCCCCATCGATATTAGTATGGAGGCGCTGCGGCGGTCGATCCGGCGGTGGTTGATGTCGTTACATGCCGTACTGACGGAAGCCCGGACTTTGCGTCCATGAATGGCCCCTGGGTCATGATTATCCAACTGATAGCCTAGCTGTCCGCGTTTGTGCTGTGCTGAATCGACAATACGAGCGAGGCAAGCCTAAAACATGCGCGCTGCGGGACCTCGCGGCCAAGAAGCAAGATTTGTTGGGAAGATGCAGCCCTGTGCGTGCGGCCTGACGCAGCTCTTGGCAGTGCCCCCGACCCTTTCCAACAGCCCTTCGACGGGTAGGCACATGGGGATAATTGCCGGCCGTTGCAGGAAGATATATTCGAAGAAGCAACTGACCCGACTGACCCAAGCAAGGCAGCGGGCGGCAGAAACATTCCATACGGCGGCGTCACAACTGCGTTTGTTTATTTGCGCGGTGCCGCCGACTTCGGCAGACGGCTCGGACGACATGGGACAGCCCCCCGCTCAGTCCGCTCCAACCCGAAAAATTCCGAAGCGATTGGCTGCCCAGTGATCATCACGGGTTCCTAGTTTGATTTTGGGCCGACGACGACGACGACCGTTGCTGTGCAGGAAAGGCTGACCGTGACCGCAACCCCGCCGGCCTGTGTCCTATGTGGGTCGTGCCTCGCGGCCCACCTCCCTCCTCGCATGGATCGACCCAGGCCGAGCGAGCCCGTACCCGCGCACCCTCGCCTCCTGTGCTGGACACGCGCCTTGCAATCCATCCCTCTGTCCGGGTCCGAATGTGCGATCGATCCGCGGGATGCGAACGAGCGTAGCAATCCGCACCCAGAAGGGGAGCGACGCGCCCTGCTGCTGCTGGAACCTGCTGCAGGGCCCGCTACCACATAACCTGAACCGTGAACGAGGTAAGGTGGGCCCCATGCAACTATCAACTGCCACACACAAACGAACGCACGGGGCGTCTCCAGGAGCTTTGCACCAAACTACGACGTCCGTTGTATTTGCATGTCGTGGACCCAGAACGTATGTTCGGATGGAGTGTATACGTACGAACGAAGTGGCGTACGGCGATATCCCTGTCGTGCAGGCAATGACCGACTCGGCCACATGCATGGCTGGATGGGTGCCCAAGATGCGTTGTGAGCACCATATTCGTTTGGAGCACTCGAGATTCTGTGGCTTGGACGTGTTCTACCTGCGTGGGACCTCAGTCAGCCAGCCAACGCGCGGAGGCGCGCGGTGCTTCCGTTGCGCCCACCTCCCGGGACATCGCACCTTTTCTGCCGCTGACCTACCCTGCCTCAGAAGCGCCTGCTGGGGGACAACGGGCTCAATGGGAAGTTGCGACGAATTATGCAGGAAATTCGGCTAGGATCACATGAAAGCGAGATGGCTGTAGGCTGTGTGTTACTCATGCGCCGTACAATAACGAGCAGCCTTGCAGGGAAACGTCAACCCATACCACACCCACATGTTGTCAATCGTAAGTCCTTAATATGGCGTAACAAGGCTATTTGGGACATTTAGTCAACTTGTTGTCCCGAAATATACTTTCAAATTTGCTTGGCGATATGGATAGATAGCAAATGGCTACTTTGCTTTGATTTCATTTTCTTGCATGTTCTAACTTGAGAAGTAAGAAGAAACGGAGCTGTCCGCAGTTCAGTTGGTAGCTTCCGACAATGCGCCGGACTGCGGACTCTTCGCGAAGGAGCTGTTTTGCCTTTCTGAGTGATTGCCACATTGACAACCACAGGGTGAGGCGCACCATTCATCAGCGAAATGCGCCCACTCACTTCAGATCACCCGTCAAGCCAGAAGTCAGTGCAGAAACATATAACAGCAATTGCTTCAGCTGAATGTTTTTGTTAGCTCCTTGCTGCCGGCTCCTGCGCGCTGCTGGTCCGCCCGCGGATCACCCGCGGGCCCACTGTGGAACCTCCCTTGGACCTCCCGGCGTCGCGTCGTGCCCCCCTCTCATCAGCCCAAACCTACCACGGACTGCGCACCCATGTGTTGAGCGATAAATCCACCCATGTGTGCTTGAATGAAGCTTCCGTTGGTGGCCCCACGCACCCGGTTGTGACGGTAAGCCGCTGTCGGAGAGAGGCGCCGGACACAAGTGCCCCATACCTGTCCCCCCGTCGCCCCCGCATCCCTCTTTACCCTTCGCAGCAGCAGCAGCGGCATCCAACCCCATGACCAGCGAGGCCGGACCGCCGCCGCTGCAGCCGCCGCCGGGGCCCGGGCCGCACCGCCGCCGATCGGGGCGGCAGCAGGTGCAGCCGCCGTCCTCACTCCCTTGCGCCACGGGACCGATGCCCAGGCGGCGGCCCCGAGACCACCACCCGCCCCGCACAGCACCACCACCACCACCACCACCAGGATGATGACGCACCACGGCCGGGGACCCTTCCCGCCACCACCGCGCCTCCCACCTCTGCAGCCCGTGAGCACCCGGTTGGAGGCCAACAACCGCAGTCGGCCCCCCTCCATCACCAAGCTCTAAATCATCATCAGCAGCAGCTACCGCAGCGTCAGAGCCCCGTTCCGGCACGCACCCAAATCGCCTGCCGCACCCGAGGCACGGCCGATTGCGGCAGGGGGTGAAGGCTGTGGGATGCACTGACGGACCACTGGACCGCGTGGGGGCTGGAGGGCCGCAGTCGGGTCGGGGTCGGGTGGCCGTCAGTATTCGCGAGGACGCTCCTGACGGCCGCAGCAGTCCCACGGGTCACGGCGGCCGTACCCATGTACGGGGGCTCCAGGGTGGCTGATGGAGGTCGCGGCTGCGCGGAGGACGGCGGGATGGGCTCGCGCGCACCGGCCGTCGTGGCAGCACCGCCGCCGGAGACCAAGGCCGTTCGACGATGTACAACTCGTCCGGACTGTACGTCACCTCAATGTTCCAGGTACGACACGGCTTTGGGTTTGTTGGCTTGGCGGGAGACACCCTGCCAAGCTTGCCAGCCATGATTCAAATGTCTAATCGCATGGAGTGCCGTATCAGTGGTCGTCTGGCTGTGACACGTCAAGTCAGGCGTTGTACGGCAGGTCTGGCAGCCCTCCTTCCTGGGCACCGAGAAGGCGGAGGCACACGCGCCAGGCGATGTCGTACCATGCCGTACATGACATTATGCCAGGCCTTGTCCTCCCCCCTCGCCACCAAACCCGCTTCATCGCCCCCATATTGCAACGCCTTTGGCCCCTCTGCTGTCCGCCTTCTTTGTCTTTCCCTACCTTCATCTGGCGTGAGCCATTACACCACTGCCGCCACAGGAGTACCTCCGCGGAGGGTGATGCGCTCCGCACTCACCATACAAACTCACACCCCAACCCCTCCCTGCCGCCACCCACGCAGGCCCCCCACCTCCACCCTCACGGCGCACGTCACCACGACCACGATGGGGCCGGGGAAGAGGACCCCAATGGGGGCGATTGCGATGGCGATGGCGATGGCCGGGTGGTGGACCCGCTGTCCTTCCTCGGCCTCGACGGCGGCACTGACGTCGGCACCGACGGCGGCACCGCGACCTGGCCGACAACGACAGCGCGGGATGACGTCCTCTTCGACGCCGCACTTCCGCGCGCGTTTCATCCCATCATGGCGTAGGTGAGCGGTAGTGGCGGGGCCGGCTGCAGCGGTAGCAGCAGCAGTGACGGTGTGCGCTTGCCTGCATGGCGGCAGTGCATTGTAAGCGTCACGGACGTCGGGCAAACAGCCACTGCAAGCCCACTGCAAACAGGCGCTGTTGGCGCCTGACTCGTCTCCTCCCTTCCTCCTTCCGCTCTCCCGGCGGTGCTGGGGGTGCTCTGACCACCCTCCCATCCAGGGCTGTGCGCCGCCACTTGGCGCCAACCGATCACCCAACCGCCCACTCGCCCACGCCAGGTCCACTTCAGGGGCAACCGACCCTGCTGGACGACGGTGCTGGTGGTGCTCACGCTGCTCTTCCACAGCCCCGCATCATCTGACTCCAGGGAAGGCGGGGTGCGCCGCCACCATCTGCGGGACTGGGCCGCGTGGGCAGGGGCGGCCGCAGCGGCCCTCCTGGCCGTGGTGCTGACCTCGGTTGCGCTGGTGGCGGTCCGGGACCTGGACTGGAGGACCGCCTTCCTGAAGGACGGGGCGGCGCAGCCGCCGCCGCAGCAGCAGCAGGCGCTGGAGGCGCTGCAGGGGGCGGGGGGCCAGGCGGACGAGCCTGGCGAGGCGGGCAGGCGCAGCGCCGCGGCGGAGGCGGCGGCGCGGTCGTAGGCCGCTGGGTCGCAGCAGGCCGCTGGTCATCCTCAGCAGCCCTCCCAAAGGAAGAGGGGGCGGAAGAAGCGGCGCTAGCTGAGATCGGCGTTTTCCTGATAAGGAGGAGGAGGGTGCGTCCGAATCCGCAGTCGTCCTGTCGTCCCGTCCGTTGTCACAACCATCAGGGGGCGGGGGGGAGGAGGGTTTGTGGTCGTTCCACCTGCGGGAGAGAGAGGAGTAGGGGCTGTTGAACGGGGACCGTAGTTGTGTGGCCGTTCGTTGAGGGCAAGCGGCGGAGGGGAGGGGGAGGGAGGCGACGTGGGCGCACCGCCGCCGCGGGAGCGGAAGCTGTGTATATATGTTCTCTAGCAGAGCTTCCTCTTTTCGGTGGTTTCTCTGACAGAAACGTTTCTTTCAAGACCTGATGGCCCATAGCCCATTGCCCCTATCCTCCCGAACGTGCACTTTGGTTTTGGTGGTGTGCTGCTACTGGTAATGCTGCTGTACTTGCTGTCGGGGATCGTGATGGGCCTTACACGCTTGCCAGCAAGCTATCACAGCTGCAGTACCTTGCCGTGCAAGTACGGCACAGACGCCGTGAAGGTGCCGTACACTACTGAGACTGTGTGTCGAGGTAGGGATACATCGCAACGGTGCCGGTCGGGCGGTCGTACCCAATGTTGGGAACATCATTTCCGGCCGTCACACCACGCGCGCGGGGGAGGTGTGCGTAGGCCTGGTGTAAATCATCGCGTGCCTTCATCAAGCAAGAAAAAGGGCATTGGTTCAAATGGTGTCCGTGGTGAATGGTGAAAGGTTAATTGCATGGATGAATGGCTGTTGCGGCGGACCTACCCCCGTCATGCAGGTATCAATATTAGGATGTGGAGTATGTGGAGTTCCGGACCTGTCAGGCGTTCGGGACCTGTCAGGCGTTCGGGACCAGTCGCAAGTTCGGGGACCATCAAACCCCATCTCCCGGTCCAGTGGCCTCTCGCTGCAGCGTAGCGGCACACTCACGTCCGCATCCATGTGCATGTGCATACGCGCATATCGATCCACATTCACACCTACTGTTCCCCGAGAGGCAAATGTGGCGTTCCGGCCCGCCACTCAGGGAGCAGCTCCCCCGCCCACGGACGGGCGCGCGGTACGACGCGGTACGACGACACGGTGCACATACTAATACTGTACCCCCAGTCCTCCACTCGCGCCGAGCGGACGACGCGGTTTCTCCGGCGGAAGAAACCATGATGATTTGTACGGGTCACCAATGTAACCGTCCGGCGCGCGCGCGATAAACTTGATGGTTGTACGAATGAACGGCTTTGTATGCCCGCGGGACGGATCGGTCCATCCGCCGTCCGTGCGGTATGGCCCGCAGCAGCAGCGGACGGCACGCCCGCAACTGTTTTCATTCCGTTGGTTAAGACAGATCCCATACGTACATACCGTTGTGACGTTCGTCGCCACACCATAGGGGGGGAGGGGGTAGGTTGAGTGAGGCTTTCCACCGCATCACCCGTTGTCGATTGAACCCGTTCTACCTCTTTGCGACACAATATATGACCCAGACGTACATGCTCGTACTGGCATTCGTTGAGCGATGCAATAATGTTGTACGGCCATGTACGGCTGTTCTGTGTCGTAGTTGGCAGATTATCCCGTCGCACGGCTGGACGGTGAGGCGTTCGTTGTCATCCATGCGGCAACTAACGACGCGGTTGGTACGGACGTACGGAATCGGTACGGATAAAGGTGTGCTGCGGTCAGGGACCTAGCTAGCTAGCTAGGTACGAATGAAGCCGAACGACGGTGCTATGATTGGAGCCCCCCCATAACTTTCGCGTTCATAAATACATGTTTTAGAGCATCTGGTGGGCGCCGTACGAGCTTGTCGTACGACAGTGCACGCGTCACCAGGAGGTTATACTTTGACGTCCCTGATTGCCATCCCGAGTTGCGCGACCTCGACTTTGATGCGGACGTCGTGCATTTCGATCTGTGCGTTGCCGGACCGGTGGGCCGGATTGATCGATGATGATGTACGGATGTACGGATGGATGTACGGATGATTAGCGGGTAGGTGGCTAGCGGACCCCACATTGTACATACGTACGGCAGTCACGGGCGGACGTTTTGTGACACGTTGGCTCGACTGCTGATGACTCTCGTCTACTGCCATCCGAATGACCCCGCTCAGATGCATCGACTGCCCATTACGGCCCCTGGGGTCCTCTCCACAGCAGCCCCAGCAGTCTGCTGCCTGCCTGCCTGGCGCGCCAAGCAAGCAACGCAAAGCAACAATTAACATCTTGTTCGTATGGCCAACTTCACGCAGTCGGCGAGAGGTGGCCGCAAACCCATACATCCACCCATTTGCTGGCCGCAAGCGGCACAACGAAATACAGTGCTGTACATATATATCGGTCTTCGTGCGCAAGAGGGCCACGCATGCACCCAGACATGTAATAGTGACCCCTGCGACGCACCATGCATCATATCCTACCCCATCCAGGGGCGTGCAGGATGCTCTGCCGCTGATCCGCACCGTGGCTGCCTTGACCTCGGATCGACACCACCGACAGCCTCCACAGTACACCCACCGATTCCCGCGGGGGTCGTCAGGTGCAGCTGCGCACACAAAGTAGTACGGAGAGTCCTGGCTTAACGGCCGTTCGCAGAGAGGCGCGCGCGCATCCTCACGCTTATTGCCAACTGATGGTCAGCAGGCAGCGGTCCGAGGGCACCCTGGTCCGAAAGGACGGAATCATCAGGGCACCCACAACCCGTGTTGAGATAGATGCGGCAGCCACGGCCCCCCCCCACCCCCACCCCCCGCATGCATGAAACACCCACGTGCCTAGACACCCGCCCGTCACAAATCATGCCCATCCCAATCCATCCATCACGGCAACCGGCCTGGCCCTGCACCTCTGCTGCGGTTCAATGGTAACAGCCTACCCGCCTCTCCCGTGCGTCGCTCGGCGGGGCGCGGAGACGACCTCACTACATAGCCGTGGCTGGGTGTGTGACTGTGCGTGCCATCACAAGGACGCCATCTACCAGCGGCCTCCTATCCAGCACGCGAGCTGAGCTACCGCCGCACGCAGCCTGCCGTACAACTCACGGGCTGTACGGCCCATCTGCGCGGGCGCTGATCGCTGGATGAGGGCCCGAACCGCCTCCGCCGCGGCGTCCTCACGACCCGCCACAAACCTCCTGGTCTCCTCCCAGTCCACCTCGCAGCCCTCCTCCAGCAGCCAGGCCAGCAGCTCCACCTGGTAGCGGCGCTTTACAGCAATGCCGAAGAGCTTCCGCTCCCTGCCGCCCCAGGGCACCCCCAGCCGCCTCAGGCACCGCAGCACCGCCATGTCCTCGTTGGCGATGGCGTCTAAGTAGCAAGTGCTGTCCGTCTGTCAGCCCAGCAGGAGGAAAAGGGGGACGAAGACAAATTGCAATATGTGCAAGTTGAGGATCAAACAACAATTTATCGAATCCATCTCGGATCCAACATGCAATACGGACATCCTTTACGGCATATGCGCTCCCTCCGACCTTCGCACTCGGATGTTCAAGCACGTGGTGCTGCTGTCGCAAAAGCACATGGATTGGCATGGCAACGAGTGCCGAGTGCATCGCCGCGGACTTTTGTAACCGTTGCACGCCTCGGACCATCACACGAAGGAATCTGTTCTCGGCGGTGAATACCAGAAAGACATTCGACCCCGCCCGCCGGGGGGGGGACCCCAACAGAGCAGCGAGGCAACGCTGCTGCTGTCACCCAAAGCGCCCCTTTCACAGACGCTCTATTTCGCGATGCATTGACCGCCAACTCATTGACCGCCAGCCATTGACCGTCAGCCCATTACCCACCGCACAGTATAGGTAGACCCACTTACTGTGGGTAACAACTCACCGGCAGCGGGCAGCCTTGCTCCACCATCCACCCCAGGAGCGCAACGTTGCCCGAATGAACCGCCGCGGAGAAGGTGCCGTCGTACCACACGCAGCCGCGCGCCCGAAGCCACTGCATCACCTCCAGGTTGCCGGCGCGGGCCGCATTAACAGCCAGATACCTATTCTCCAGCGCTTCCCGCAGTGCAGCTGCAGCCTCCGCCCTGACCTCCGGACTGGCCCCGGCCAGCCCCTCCGCCTCAGCCCATGCAGCCGCTGCAGCCGCCTCCGGGCCCGCTGCCGCCTCCGCCCCGCCGGCGGCCATCCACTGCAGCAGCCGCAAGTTACCCGTCGCCGCCGCCGCGTCGGCAACCGTCCACCAGATGGGAAACCCTCGAGCCGCAAGCCGCGCGACCACCACCGCATGGGCTGGGGTATCCAGCCAGTTTAGCTCCAGATCGTTCAAGATCTCACGAGAGACTTGTGGCCACTGCTCCAGGCTAAAGTCCAGCAGCTCGGGTGCGGCGAGCTTAAACGCCGCGAGGAGAATTTGCAAAACAGCATCATCACGCACGCCCTGCGGCTGCAGCTGCACGTACAGTCGGGCGCACTCAATGCGGTCGCTGGGCGGCAGCTTTGGTGAAAGATCGAAATAAGTGCTGGTCTCGTCGTTCAGAGCGCAGCCGAGCGCCCGCAGTCAGACAACCTTGGCGCGCCAGTCCGGGGTGGGGCTGGCCAAGGCGGCGAGGAGGGGGCCGTCGCGTTCGTCCGGCCGCGGCCACCAGCCAGCCTGCCGTGCAGCTGAAACTGTGTCGTACACCCGCTTCAACCCCGCCAGGTCACATCCGCGCGCCGCGCGCTGCAGCAGATTGTCCAGGAACTTGTCGTCGTCCACTCGCGCGTGCGGCAGCAGCCAAAGCAACAGGTCCACGTGCCCGTGCTCGGCGGCGACGCACACAGCGGCCCGAACCGCCCAAGGACTTGTATAGCCATCCGCCCGCAGTGCCTCGCACACGTCCTGACGTCCCGCGCGAGCCGCACCGCGCCATGCGGCGTTATACACGGCCTCATTGGGCCAGCGGCTGATGACAAACCAACGCACCAGCGCGATGTGGCCCTCGCTGGCTGCTGTCTCCACTGCATCGCTTCCGCGCATATGCACTGGCATCCACTGGCGAGCCGCTGCTCCTTCAAACCATGCGTGAAGCGGACGGCAGCCCGCGGCGGCGACGGCCAGCTGGAGGTTCCCCAGGTCGCCGCTGGCCGCAGTCAGGGCCATCAGCTCCCGCCGGGCTTTGTGCGTCAGGTCGTGATACGCGGCCGGGCTGCCCCAGCGCCAGATGAAGGCGTGCGGCGGCACCGGCTCGGACAGCCGGACCCGGGTCGCGTCGCGAAAGACCTCCGCGGCGGCCTTGTTGGCCAGCCTCAGGTTGCAGGCCACCTCGTTGGCCGGCAGGTGCTCGGCAACGCGCTGCTGCAGATCGGTCCCGAGGTCGGACCAGCTGGTCGGCGGTGCTGGTACGCTGTCCATGTGAGGTAGGAGCTGGTGGGACGACCCGCAGGTCGGCGTATGTATACATGGAACCGGTGCCGACGGACATGGGTGCCCAAGGGTGGGGCATGGGTTGGGCGGCGGTGGCAACACGGTGAGCGCGGTGAGCAGCGAACGGGTGAGTCGGATCTACGTACGCACCGAGTGCCGCAGCAAGGACGCGAGGAGGCGGAGAGGCAGCCCGCGGGCGGCACAGTCCTGATAGCGTGGCCCGTCATTGGGCCCGCAACCCGCACCCCGCCCCACCGCGGGTCAGTTCTTCACTGACCTGAAATGGGGGTCGTCTACTGGGAAAGACACTGGCATTCTGTCCAGAGAACGGCGGTTCGAATCCCCGTCCCCTCACCGCCGTGTGATTAGGCGGGTCTGGCGCGGTTTCTAGGAGAGGCAATCCTGGCGCGCTGGTAATCTGGTGTAGTGGCCGGTATGGCTGCGTGAACCCCCCCGCGGGTGATGGAGGATGGGTGCGCAGTCCTTGGTAGGGGTTGATGAGACGAGGCACCTACGAGCTATCTGGGCCCGTTGGAACACCCGGTCGGGATACGGGTGTTAAGTAAATAGTACTCGAGGCAACCTCGCCGGCCCTGCGCGCTGCTTTGAAGGTCCGCGGCCCGGGGACGAAACCCCACTTGGGTCGGCAGTAGTCCAGACGGGTCTGCGGCGTGCACATTTTCGGTTTGCATTTCGGTTGGGGGAAAGGGGATTGATTGGCGGGAATGAAATACGGGCAGCGCCAATATGGGTTTTGGCCAGGGCCAAGCAACTGCAGCAGGGCCTCGCAACCCTGGAAGGAACTGCGAAGCGCGCAGCGCGAAGAAGTAATTGCGGGTTCGCAGCCGCGGCGGCCTTCCTCACTTCCACAGCAAGCGACCCAGATCGCATAACGGGTTGCCGCAGGTGGGGGCCCCACTGGCAGCAGCCTGCCTGAGTGAGCGCCCGATAGACGATCTAGAGGCGTCGCCCACCGGCGGCTTATCTTGGCAGAAAGGAACGAGACCGCGTCGTGTGGCAAACCCAGAGCAAGGCGCGCGGGTGATTTGAAATCATGCCAAAAAAGACATGATGTTTCATCAGGCGCCTCTTTGCGCGGTCGCGAGGCGGTGGAACCTAAGGTGACTCATTCGTGTGCTTATTAGAGATTCGCAGAGCCAGCCTGCTGGTCTGGCTAGGACATGAATGGTGGTGCGCTAAAGTGCGACTTATTTATCGCCAACGCCCAAGCGCAAGATTCGTTGACAAAAGCAAAAGGCAGAACGGCAATCCAGAGAAGTTTCTGCCCGTCAGCAGAAGCCGCTGGGCGGCCTTGCTTTTAGAGCGCGAGCGCGCGACGAGCGAGCCATCAACTCACCCGCAGCAGCCAGCAGCGCAGTGCAGCTCCCCGCAGCAAGATACCATACCGTCGTCGCCACAAGCAGCAGCAGCAGCAGCCCGGTCCCTGCCAGCGGCATCTTGGAGCTGGAGCTGGAGCTGCTGCAGGTGCGTAGCTGAGTCGCTCTAGGAGATGGGGTAAGCTCGCTGCTGACTCTCTCTACTTCTCGATTTCGTTGAAGCCGAGGTTCCCGCCCGCTGCGCAACGGGCTAGCTACCCAAGCGAGGCAACAGGTGATGACTCCTGCCTTGACGGTAGGGACGCACTAGCCCAGCAGGTGCAGGCGTTGGCGATAAGTCGCACGCGTTTGAATTTGAGGCTTCCTGGAATGCAGCGCCGTTACGGGCGGGCATACAAATCAAAGAGAGCTTTGTTGTAAAATTTGTAAGCGCCCCCATATAAGTATGGAGGCGCTGCGGCGGTCGATCCGGCGGTGGTTGATGTCGTTGATTGTCGTACTGACGGGAGCCCGGACTTTGTGTCCATGAATGGCCCCTGGGTCATGATGATTCAGAGTAATCAACGTGCTTCCGTCCGTCCTTTCCATTTCATGCATCGCTGATGAATTAAATCTTGAAGCGCTGAGTTCAGTAGAGGGTTCCGACATGAGGACCTCCACTCCACGCAACCCAATAATCCATCCGACAAACATGTAAGGGATTTTTCCGCAGTGATCATCATGCATGAGATGATCCTCGCTCGCTTACTTTGGGCCGACGACGACCGTTGCCGACGAGCGACCGGTCGACCGTTGCCGTGCAAGGAATATAGATCTGGATAAATCTACATATCGATCAAAACCCTGTCGGCCTGTGTCCGACGGATGTGGGTCAAGCCTCGCGGCTTCCTTCCGACTCCATCCTTCCATCAGTCCAGGCGGTGTACGTACCGCACCCGCACCCGCGCATCTGTGTCTCTCGCTCCGTCCCTCGTTGACTACGCGCCATGCAATCCATCCATCCATCAGTCCGGCCGCGGGTCCGAATGTGCGATCCGAGGGAGCCGAGCGATGCGATGCGATGCGGGCGATGCGCACCCACCACCCAGGTAGGTAGCTAGCTAGCTAGCTCGCTAGGAGGTGCCCCGCCTGCGGCTGCTGCTGGAGCCTGCAGCGACGGAGCGCCCAACAGTCCTTCCGCAGGACGTGAACGGTGAACCGCGAACGACGTGGACCCCATGCAACCATCAACTGCCACACTCGAACGGACGGAGCGGCTCCATCCAGGAGCTTTGCACCGATACGACGACGTCCGTCTTGCATGCATGTCGTGGACCCAGAAAGAACGTTCGGACGGATAAGTGTGTACGAACAAGGTGGCGTACGGCGACCAATATCCCTGTCGTGCGTGCAGGTACTGAACGACTCGGCCACTGGTTCGAAATGCGTTGCGAGCGCCGAATTGCTGTGGTTTGGCCGTGTCCTGGGACGTCAGCCAGCCAGCCAACGCACGGATCTTCGTGCGCCCCTCCCTGGATGGAAATGGAGCATGTAAGTCCGCGGATGGGAAGTAAGGGCGAGTCGCGAGTGCATGTGTGCTTCGCCCTCAACCAGCCATGATGCTGTTAGGTCGGTCCGTGGGAATGCCCCCGCCCCGCGCCCCGCTAGGGGGGCCGCTGAGCGAGCTCTGGAGGTGCAGCTGCATCGGACCATTTGGGTGCCGGAGTGCTACTGCAGCCGCTACTGCGGCCGCCGCTACGGCTGCCGCTACGGCTGCCCTCTGACGTGATGCATGGGATGTCAGACCATTGGAGCTCCAAGTACATTTTCAACCTTGGACAGCTGTTTAGGATAGATGTGCATGCATGCACCTCGTTACCGGCCGCTCGCTCCCTAAGGTGTCGGTGACTGAGGCGGCGCGGTGCGCAGCGACGC
Source organism: Eudorina sp. 2006-703-Eu-15 (assembly GCA_003117195.1). Taxonomy (NCBI): domain Eukaryota; kingdom Viridiplantae; phylum Chlorophyta; class Chlorophyceae; order Chlamydomonadales; family Volvocaceae; genus Eudorina; species Eudorina sp. 2006-703-Eu-15. Next base: position 70,630 of record BDSI01000025.1, on the reverse strand, counting down.
ACAGCGCGCAGTGCGGGAAGTGACGCGCTTCACCCTGCGGGGCGCTGGAAACCCGTCCCTGGGCGTCATGTCCTGTGCGTGGGATCCGGGCCGCTGAGGCGTTTTTGCGTTGGCGAGGTCGACGCGTGTCGGAGCGCCACGCCGCGCTGTTCGTTGGTAGGTCGGCATCGGCTTTCCGGCTACAGGTAGTGGGGGACTGCAGCTGGGGCCCAAATTTGGAGGTCTAAGATTCAATATTGGAGCTCTGCCGGCGGTGTGCCAATGGTGGACGGACTCGTCCGGAGCCTTTCGGCGGCTCGATTCGTCGCACGCGAGGTCTGGCGAGGCTGTGGTGGTCAGGAGGGCGCAACCTTCAATTTCAGCAAATTGTAAGTCAGTTGCATCGCTGCAGTGCGGTCGGTTAAGGTTGCACCCGAGATTCGCGAAAAAAGCAAAGACAAAGCCCGCGGGACGTTCATCTCCGCAGTCGCAGCCCTTTGCCGCCGATATAGATAAAATAACACATTTCCTGTCCACCAACAAAGTCGCCATGAAGGCTATTGGATGTTGACAGTAGAATTAGATTTATTACCATCTGTCAGGCTGAGGTAGCGAGCGAAATCAGATTCGCCGATCCCCTTGTGCCGTTGATACGCTGCGCATTACCTTATCATGTTGACTCCACGTTGCAAAGGATTGGAAACTACTTGTGCCAACGGGCCATTGGCGATGAACAAACCTTGCGGGACCTTATGCATAAGTCACGGGAAGGTAAAAACAACCAACCGCGCCAGATTTTCGGCTCAGATTTTCCCAACTACCGCTCCAGATTTTTACGCCGTTCCTACAACGCCGTTCCTACAACAGACCTGATTCAAGGCAGTTTTCTGCATCGGACCGTCACAACAAAGTCACATCTGATAGTCCATTGTGGGAATCCATTTGAGTGATACCCAAGGTCGAACCGACCGGCGTATCGGTGTACCCGTAGTTCGCGAGTTGGGCTCCGATGAAGAGCAGGTCAAACCCCCCAATAACTAAACAGTAGCTACAACGATATCAATTGAGTCGGACTCATTTTGTTGTTGTCCGGCGTTGTTGATGATCGCGGCCGCCGGTCGCGACTTTTCATCTTCTTCACCTGGTACCATCTGACACCCGTACGTGGCCGAGCAAGGCACTAAAAACAAACGGCGTACAAGGTTACACGTACAAGGTTACAGGGACGTTTCTGGACTGGTACAGCGTTTCAGCTTCTGCGACTCTTATTTAATCCTTCAAGGCTTGCCCAAGGATGTCAGGATGTCTGTCATGCGACTCATCTTTGGACTTCCTCTTTCGTCTGCGGATCAGGTCAGTAGTTCAATGGCCGGACCATACGAGCGCGGATAGCCGCCAACGCAGCGCTGTGCTGCACATGGCTGCGAATGCCGCGTGATTGCAGCTGAGGAGCGTGTTTTGTGCGCGCTTGTGAGGGTATGTAGGAAGCGTAGACATCCCCACGCCGCCGTTGCAACGAATGGCGAACCATCGACGACGAACTGCCAGCCGCCGGCGGCCGGGAAGGTCAACGAACCATACCGCTTCGAGGCCGCAAACCGATGGTCACGTCGCTGGCAAGGCGCCTCCCCATCCGTCCGCGGCGCGGCGGCTGGTCCTGCTGGCTGTCGCGACGCTGCCGCTCTCCGCGGCCATCTTCCAGCAGGGCAGCCCAGCGGCATCGCCAAACGCCAATCAAGATCCTCTGCATTACTTCCTTCATGCTTGGGGCAGATTCTTACAGCAGCCAGAGCAACTGCAGCAGCCGCAGCGGGGCTTGGATATTGTGGGCGACGAGTGGCCGCCGCCGCCGCCAGCCGCCACGATTTCTCAGCTCGCGGCGATGCTTTGGCCGCTCCTCCTCTGCCTGCAGCTGGCCCTACACCTTGCCGCCGCCAACCGTCAGGTAGCGGCGGAGCACCGGAAGTCCGCTGAGCCACACGACCGCGCAGCACAAGACGAAGATGGCGGCGGCGGCGGCGGCGGGGTCCTCCACACGATGTCGCCGCCGTCGTGGAACCATAATCAGCGGCAGGGGAAGCAGCAGCGGGCCCAGGCCGTCGGTCGAACCTTCCAGAAACAGCACCAGCAAACGATGGCCGGCGCCGGCGGCGGCGGCGGCGCCGCCGCCAACGGGTCGACCCACGGCGACGGTTGCAAGCGAGCCGGCGGCGGCGGCGGCGGCGCTGGCGGCCGCGCGCAGCGCCGCTGCCTGACGGCGACGCTCCTGGCCGCGGCGGCGGTGCAGCTGGTGGGTGCGGGCGCCTGGGTGCTGCTGTGTGGAGCCGCCGCCCGGGGCGGTGTGATGATGACGACGACGACGGTGATGGAGGACTTGTGCTACTGCCGTCTGGCGCAGGGGGCGGTGGGGTGGACCTCGCTGTTGCTGCAGCAGGCGGTGGCGGTTGCGGCGGTGGCGGCCAAGCGCCTTCAGGTGCGGGACAGCGGGTGTCCCGCGGGCGGAGATCCGCAGTTGGAATGTCGGCCGCGGTCGCAGTGTCAGCAGTTGCAAAGCCCCGGCGACAGAGGGGCCGCTCCGGGACAGCCCAGGACCAAGAGCCTGGGCCTGCCGTACATCTTACGTGATCGCACCTACCTAGTCCTGTCCGAAGTCCTATCCCACACACCGTCGTGTCCCCCGCCGGCGGCTGCGCGTCCTTCATTCAGCAGGCACATTCGGGCTCCCTTCCTGTCCTTAAACCTTGAACCTTGAAATAAATAATTGGAACCCTTGCCGTACTGTCATGCACGGTATGCCGTACCATCCCCAGGAGCGGCCACATGACCCGCCGTCGGCCACTGCGCTGCTGCGCCTCTGCCTTCTGGAGCTGGCCGCCATCGGCCTCGCGTCACAACTGGGAGTCGCCTTCGCAGCCGCAGCCGCAACCGCAACCGCAACCGCAACCGCAACCGCAACCGCAACCGCAACCGCAGCCGCAGCCTCAGCCGGCCGGGTCCTCCTCCCTGGCACCCGCGGCGGCCGCATCATCGGCTTCCTGCGCCACCTCTCACTGCTGCTGCTGCACCACGGGCCCGCGCGCAAGCCAATGGAGGCGGCAGCGGCGGTCAGAGCCGCGGATCGACGCCGTGTGTTGGTTACTGGCAGCACCGGGGCCACCGGCCCAATTTTAAGTTCTATCAGCAATGGCAGCAACAGCAGCAGTAGCAGCAGTAGCAGCAGTAGCACCGCCGCTCATATCTTGGGGTCGTGGCGGATGGTGTCCCTGCTACTGCCGCTGCTGCCCCGGGGTTACAGCCAACACGGCGCGGATCTGCTGGTGGCGGCAGCGGGCGGCTTGATGGCGGGTGTGCTGCATGCGGCGCTGCGCCGCGGGGTGCCGCGGGTGGCTGGGTGGCTGCTGGCTGCTGCCGACCAGGGCCTGGAGGTCGCGTCTACGCGGGGGGTAAGTGGTATCGAAAACCTCCATTCCCCGGCCACATGGATGGATGTTTTGAGAGATGCTTTTGCGAGCGCCGAAATGCTGTGGATCGGCCGTGTTTTGGGGCGTCAGTTGACCTTCCAGCTTCGAGTTAACCTTGCGGGAGATCACACATTTGCTGCCGCTACCCCATCCTGCCTCAGAAGCGCCTGCTGGGGGACAAGGGTCTCAACGGGACGCTGCGACGGCTGTGGCCTGAAAGGTGAGTATAGGATGACATACAAGCGAGCGGGGGATAGCTGTTATCAGATCGTTACGGTCGTTAATCATGTGCCGTACAGTGTCGAACAGCCTAGCCGGGAAACCGTCCAACCATACCAAATCCATTTACACTCAATATATATTTCAAAACTGATTTCAAGAGGACTGTTAGAGAACTTCAGGCCGTAATGTCATGTCGTTTGAAGTTTTTGCGCGGTGATTCAGTTAGATCGTTAAGCTAGGACTAATTTATCTGAACCCTTTCGAAAAAATGAAAACGTTTTTGAAGGTGAGCAGGAATGTGAGAAGGACTTGTCCTCGATTGCCTTGTTGGCTTCCGACGCCTTGTCGGACTATGGGCGAAGGAACTGGTTCACTTTTCGGCGATATTACAACCTTCACAACCTCAGGGACGACCCTTATTTGTGTTGCGAAATGCGCCCGCTGACTTCGAACACCCCACAAAGTATGATGTATGAAGTCAGAGCAAACTTGTGGTCTTGTCCAGCCGAATATGTTTGTGGGCTGCTTGCCGCCAGCTCCTGCGCGCTGCTGGTCCGCCCGCGCGTGCGCCCCAGGCACCAACGGGCGCAGATGGCGCCCTCTCTGATCAGCCCATACCCTACCGAGGACTAGCCACGTGTTTAGCGTGAAACCCACCACCCCACCACCCATGTGTGTGTTTGATGCCTCCGGTGGTGCCCCGGCCCCCATGGTAACTGACGCACCCGGTTACGACTTGTCAAACCCCCTCTCAACGAGACGGGAAACACATGTGCTTACGAACTACTCCTCTTCGCCCCGCACCCCTCTTTACCCTTCGCAGCAGCAGCAGCGGCATCGAACCCCATGACCAGCGAGGCCGGACCGCCGCCGCTGCAGCCGCCGCCGGGGCCCGGGCCGCACCGCCGCCGATCGGGGCGGCAGCAGGTGCAGCCGCTGTCCTCACTCCCTTGCGCCACGGGACCGATGCCCAGGCGGCGGCCCCGAGACCACCACCCGCCCCGCGCAACAGCACCACCACCAAGAAGACGACGACGACGACGACGACGGAGCGCACCGGTCACGCGCCACCACAGGGGACTCGCCCCACCACCCCCACCACCCCCACCACCCCTAGTGGCATCCCGGCAGCCCGTGAGCACCCGTTGGGAGGCGGACAGCAGCAGTGTGCCCAAATTCACCACCAGGCTCTAAAGCCGCCGCCGCCGCAGCAGCAGCAGCTACGGCAGCATCAGAGCCCCGTTGCCACACCCAAGGCACCCAAGGGACGACCGAGCGGCGCCGGCATCGCCGCGGGAGGGAGCGAGGCTGTCGGCGGTGGCACGGGGGACCGCGGCCGCTGCCCTACGACACACGGCGAGCCCGGTACAGCAGGGGGCTGTGGCGATAATGATGGTGGTGGTGGTGGTGGTGGCGGCTGTGGCGGTGGCGGCAGCCGCTGCAGCGGCGGGCGGCCGTCTGTCTCTGAGATCAGCAGTCGGGACGAGGTTTCGGAGCGGGTGTTCCAGCTGGTGGGGCTGTCGGAGCCGCGGGCTGCGTCCGCGCCGGTGCCGGAACAAGGGCGCGACCGCGGGTCGGTCGTGTCGCTGGTAATGGAGTCCCATGGGTCGGCACCGGTGCCGCCAGTGGCGGCGACTCGGCGGCAGCAGACGGACCGCTCTCTTGCTCCGGAACCACAAGGGGATGCGGGCGGCCAGAGGGGGGCCGGTCCGTGGATACCAGTGGTGCAACGCCGGCGCAGCCGCAAGCGGGACAGACCCGTGGGTCACTGCAGGGCTCCCCACGACGGCGGGGGCTCCAGACTGACCGATGGAGGTCGCGGCTGCGCGGAGGACGGCGGGATGGGCTCGCGCCCCGGCCGCAGCAGGCCGTCCGCCTTCGCCTCCTCCTGGGAGCCCGCACCGGCGGACCGGGCCGCCGGCGGGGGCCAGCCCGGCGCACCAGCTCCGCCGGCGAGCTGGGCGTCGGCCGCCGCCGTCGTGGCGGCCGGCGGCACCGCCGCCGGCGGCGGGAGCCCGCCGTCGCTGTACAACACGACCAGACTGTGCGTCACCGCAAGGTTCAAGGTACGATGTCACCGCTTCTTGGTTTGCGGGCTTGGCGGGCGACACCGCCCGTTTTGCCGTTGCCTAATTGAAGAGCGCCCAAAGACGTGATGTCGCATTGAGTGGAGCTGATAGCAGCGGGCTGCGGCTGCCGTGCGTACCGGACACGTCATGTACCTGGCACCGAAAACGCCCTGAAACCACAAACACCAAAACCGCATATGTGCAAAGCCGTCGGCCCATCGGCTTCCCCACTTCCTGTTAGGGGCTGCCCTAGGTGCCCCTCACCGCAACCTCCTCCGTGGCCCACCCCATCCCATCCCAGCCTCCCTGTCGGCGCCGGTATCCCCTCCCCGTGATGTGATATCCCAACGATGTGTCCCCATGACGGCTCCCTCCCCCTCCCCCTGCCTGACCTCACTCAGTTCGACCCCCTCCCTGGAGTCCCCTACGACCAAGCGGCCGCGGCGCTCAGCACCGGGGCGGCGAGGCTCGCTGTAAACGCCGCTCTCAACAACCCCCCATCACCACGACGGCGGCAGCGGCTGCCCGCAGCAGCAGTGGCAGTAGCACCCGGGGCTGCCATTGGACAACGGAGCCAGGCGGCGCCGGTTGCGGCATTGTCGGCGGTGGCAGCTCCGGCTTTAATGCGCAGCGGCGGCCATGATGCAGCGGGCGGCACGGGCGGCGGCGCCGGCGGCCACCAAACGGGTCGTGCCGGAGGCGGCGGCGGCACCGGCGGCCTAGCACCTGGCCCCGACCCCCCGGTGACCAAGTCCTGGTCCCGGTGGATGGGTTGTACGACAGAGGTTCACTGCGTGAGGGGCTGCCTGGAGGTCATCCTGAGGCTGCAGGTATGTACGGATATGAGAATGTTTTGTACGGCATAACGAGTCACGGAAGCGATAGGGCCGGCACCCATGTGTGGCATCACAGTCTGGTCTTTGACTGTTTGGTCTGTAGCGGGGAACATGATGATTTCCAAGGGGACGGTTGGAGACGGTTGGGGACGGTTGGAGACGGTTGTACTTCCGTCGGCAGCACAGCACCCGACCGACCAGCACCGGCTCGTTCCGAACGAGGCACTCCACTGTGAAATGTAATGCCTCCTTGTGCCCTATCTTATAACGTACGTACGGCACTGCAGTTCGCCGGCGGTGAGCTGGACGATGGGGATCTGGCGGCTAGTTTGGAGGCTGTACGGCAGGAGCTGATGGAGCGGATCGCGCACGTCGCGACCCCGGCCGCCGCCGCTGATGATGGCGGCGGCGGTGACGGCGGCGGTGACGGCGACTGCCCTCCTGCGCGTTCGGCTGACCCGCCCAACCCGATCTCCGGGACCAGCGGGGGCGGAGACGGCGGCGGGGGCGGCGGCGGCGCCGCCGCTGAGCTTGCGGGCGTGGGCGGCGGCGGCGGCGCCTCCTCCTCCCCGGCCTCAGGGCGCCCCAGGACCCCTGGCGTCGAGGAGCAGGTGGGTCGGACGGATGGCGAGCGTCTCTCAACTCGAGCGTCTCTCAACTGCCAGAGCTCCTGGTATTGATGCTGCGATGGGGCTTGCCGCATGTTATTGCCGGCGCGGGCGTAGGGCCCAATGACGTCGAGGCCCAGGGTGGGTCGGACGGATGTGGGTTTAGAGGGTGAAGGGTGAACCCAACCGAGAGGTTGGGTGGGTGTGGGTTCAGAGGGTGCAGGGCTTAGTGGTTGAGGTGGGGCGGATGTGCCTGTCCGCTCCTGTTGCTCGCTGTTGCTCCGGCTGCTGGCGCCGCTTCCTTCGTCGGCCTTGCCTGGTTCCGTTTCCCCGCCCTTCCCTCACAAGCCCCAAGCCCTCACATCGCACCCACCGCAGGGGTACCTCTGGGGAGGGGGTGCACTCCTCATTCACATGCACATATACGCACACACCCACACCACCCCAACCCCTCCCCGGGGTGGTTTCTCCTTGATACCACACCACCCCAACCCCTCCCTGTCGGTGCCCGCGCAGGCCCCCCACCCGCACCCGCACGGCTCATTCCACCCCGACCACGACTCTAATGAGGGCGAGGACCCCGATGGGGGCGGGGGCGTGGACCCGCTGTCGGTATTCAGTACGGCCGCCATCACCGCGGGGCTGACGGCGGAGGCCATGGTCTCACTCTTGAGGGCGGAGGGGGCAGCAGCGGGGGAGCAGGGGGGGGCCGCCGCGGGGGGACGGATGAGCGGGTCCGTTCGCAGCCGGGGTGCCAGCCGCAGTGTCGACGTCGTCGGCGGAGGGGGCAGTGGCGGCGGAGGCGGCGGAGGCGCCGCCGAGCTGGTGCGAGCCGTACAGGTCCTGGTGCTGCTGGATCCGCCCGTCATTGCCGTGGGTACGGATGGAAGAGATGGTGACGGTACGGACGGCAGCAGCGGGTACGGCAGCGGTGGCAGCAGTCGCAGCCGCAGCAGGGCACGTTCAAGGGAGCGGCGGGGCAACGTTGCCCGCACGGCTGTGAGTGCCCAGCGCCGCCGCGATCTGGGCGGCACCGACGGCGGCGGCGGCGGCACCGACGGCGGCGGCGGCGGCACCGACGGCGGCGGCGGCGGCACCGACGGCGGCGGCGGCACCGATGGCGGCGGCGGCACCGACGGCGGCACCGACGGCGGCACCGACGGCGGCACCGACGGCGGCACCGACGGCGGCACCGACGGCGGCGGCGGCACCAATGGAGCTGGCCGACGTCCTCTTCACCGCCCCGCCCCTTCATCCCATCACCGCGGCGGGATTCGGAGCGGCAGCGGCATCAGCCGCCGGATGGTGACGCTGCGGATCTTCCTGCTGCAGCAGGAGCAGCAGGAGCAGGGGCCTCCGCGGCCGGCCCTGCCCTCCCTGGACGTGCGGGTGGTGGTGAAGCAGCACGGCGCGGTGGTGGCGGAGGTGGAGCGGCTGACCGTAGACCCGAGGGAGGGGGGCAGCGTCAGGTGCGACCAAGGTTGCTGGGGTTGACACCTCATTGGGATCAATGACCCCCGGGATTGTGACCCCTCATTGGGATCAATGACCCCCGGGATTGTGACCCCTCATTGGGATCAATGACCCCCGGGATTGTGACCCCGAGATGAATGCTCCCCGGGAACAATGATCGTGGGAGGGCGCGGAGCCTCCCAAGGGGCAGGTCGGCACCGTCCTACTTCAACGGCGGCGTCAGCCAACCGGACAACCACTACGCAATCGGTGATTGTATCGCGGTGTCGCTGTCTCTATTGACAAAGAGAGAGGCACAACCGGCGCAACCACAACGCAGCCCCGCGGGGTAGGCCGCCGCCGCATGCGCCGCCTGGCGGGCTGCCTAATGCGCCGCCTGGCGGTCCGCCTCGTGCGCCGCTTGGTGGGCTGTCTCCCCTGCAGCATACTGCATAACGAGACGCACCATGGTACGTGGCACAGTGGATGTGGAAGCTGTGTGTAAGCGTGTGTGCTAGAAACCCACTTTGTGTGTCCGTCGGTGTGTGTGTGTGTGTAGTGAGAAGCCCACCCGAACTCCCAAGGTGTATGTGCGTGTGTCGTTGCGGCGGTTGGTGTGCGGTTGGTGTGCGGTTAGTATGATCCGGAAAACAACCCTAGTCGACCGACGCCTCGTCGCGTGTGAAGGTAGTGCATCCGGACACCGCTGCATGCGGCCATTGGTTGGGATCGACCCTGACCCATGGGATCGACCCGGCCCATGCTCTTGGTTCTGCGTCCCCTCCCCCCATTCAACCACCTGCCTCTGTGCCCCCTACCCCCTACCCCCTCCCCAGGCTGGACCTTTCGCGGCTGACGGAGGGCAGTGCGGCACTGCTGGTGCTGCCCTGCCGAGGTGCGGGGCAGCTGCCGCAGCCACCAGAAGCAGCGGGGGAGGCGCCGCCGGGATCGGTGGCGGCGGGATCGGTCCAGGGGGGTGGGTCGGCATCCACCGGAGGACGATCTGCCGCCCAGACCGCCCCCGTGGCGCTGTACCACACGCCCATCGTGGCGGTGCCCAGGCCGGTGGCCGTCGAGCTCCGAAACCTCCTGGACGAGATGGAGCGTGAGGCGGCCGCCGCCGCCGCGGCAGCGCCCGCCGCGGCCGCCACTGACCCACGGGTCGCTCGCGCGCGCGCCTTCACGCAGCACCTCTCGGTGCTGGTCTCGGACGTCGTGTCGCTGCTGCTGGGCTGCGAGCGGCTGGCGGGGGAGATTGAGGCCGCGGAGGCGGCGGCGGTGAGGAGCGGCGGCGGCGGCGGGGGTCTCGATGCCGCGACGGCGGCGGAGGTGGCGGCGCTGCAGCAGCAGTGTATCGACGTAGTGTCGTACCTGGGCCGCATGGGCCTCACGGCCACGCTGCGTTACGTGTTGGAGGAGCTCCGGGACGCGGGTGAGTTCGGGGGCAAGGGTCCCCGCCACGTGCGCGTGTGTGTACGGATATGTACGGATTGTACGACATGTTGTACGCACCGTACGCGTGCGGACGGGGGTCCTCTGCACGACTCCAGACGATGGCGTGGTTGTGCTGATAGGAAGGGGGGTTTGACCGAGGGCCGGGGTGCATCAGGTCGGACCGGGGTGGACGGGACGGCGGGGGCGGGGGTGCCGAGGAGGGTCATATACGGCTGCCGGAAGCGGCCGCTGCCGAGTTCCGGCCGCCACGAGGCCCTTAGCGGCCGGTGGCGCTGGTGCCGTGCCCACCCACCCACCCATCCACCCGCGCACCACCAACTAGTAAGCGAGCACTTAGCCGCGGTGTCTCGCCGCGTTGGCCCTTCTCCGCCCCATCAACCCCGCTTAGGCGGCTGGCGCATGTTCGACGGCCTGGAGTCCCTCCCGCCGCCCGCCCCCGGCCCCAACCCCGCCGGCCCCGACCCCGACGGCCCCTTCCGAGGCCGCCCATCGGGGGAGGCGGCTGCTGCCCGCGGTGCAAGGGAGGAGGAGGAGGAGAGCGGCGCAGCACCGAGGCAGAGGCCGCCGTGTGCCGCGGAGGCTGACGGCGCTGCTGCCGCCACTGCTGCCACTACTGCCGCCACTACTGCCGACGGTGCGGCGGTTCCTGCTGCTGAAACGGCGGGGGCGGCGGATTGCGGCAGCGACGGCGGCAGTGGCAGCGACGACGCCCAAGGCAGCCGCGGCGGTGACGGCGATCCCCAGCCCGGGGCCAGGTCCGCACCCACGACGACCACGATGACGACGACGGCGGCGGCGACGACAACGGCGACGGCCGACGCCGCGTCCCGGCTGCCGCTGGACAGCTGGTGGAGGCGGCTGCAGACGGCGGTGCGGGCGGCGTTCCTGGGTTTCAGGTGGGTGGAGGGAGGGCGTCGGGTGGGTGGGAGAGTGGGGCTGGGCGGATGGACCTGGGTTGGCGGGGCTGGGGCCGGGAGGGGTAGTTAGGAGAGGGGAGGCGTGTGGCCCGTGTATGTGGCCCTGTGGCCCGTGTTGGCTGCAGCCGCCGCAGGCACCCAGACCTGCCTGCACCCTCTCACCCTCCCACCCCCTCACCTGCTCGCTCGCTCTCCAGGCTCGCCTAGCGAGGTGCGCCTGTCCACTCCCGCGGGTGCCAGGCAACACCCGCGGGAGGACCCACTCCCCGAACACGCCCCCGGCCCCGGGCCCCGGCCCCCACGCGGCCCTTTTCCCTCTCCCCAAGGTCCCTGTGTGAATTTTGGGTCCACCACTTTCCTATACCCCCCCCCCTCGCCTCGCCTCCCCCTCCCCGCTCCCTCCCTTCCAGTGAGCGGCGCCTTGAGGACGCGTGCACCTCCTTCCGCTGCCGCCGCGCGCAGCCCTGGGACCTGGCCGCCGCCCTGCTAAACGGCCTGCTGTTGGCGCTGACCACCGCCGTCATGGTGGGGCTCGGCGGCGGAGGCGGCGGCGGCACCCAGGGGGACGTGTCGCTGCCCTCACCCTCATTCTCATCCTCGTTCTCATCCTCGTTCTCATCCTCGTTCTCATCCTCGTTCTCCCCCGGGTGGCCTCCGTCTCGGTTCTCGCTGGCGGTCAGCCACGGAAAAGCAGGAGCAGCAGCCGCTGGAGGAGCAGGCGGCGCCTTCATAGGCCTGCGCGGCAAGGAGCCGTCGGACGGCCCGTGGGTCGAGGGGCCTCTCGGCGGCGTCCCCGGCGGCGGCGGCGGCGCAGGCGGCCCAGGCGGTGGCGGCGCGGCGGCGGTGCACTGGTTGGGCTCGCTGCTTCAGCAACTGCAGCTGCATCCGCTGTCGGCGGCTGCGATGCTGCCCGGGTGGGCGGTGGTTCAGATGGCGCTGTGTGGGGGCAGCCTGGTGGTGCCGGCGGCGCTGCTGGCCGCGCGGAGCAAGGCCAACGACCCGAGGTGAAGGGGGGGGCGGGGGTCGGGGCTAAGGGCGGGTAGGGGCCAGGGATTGGGAGGGGCCCAGGAGGGGCCAGGGAGGGGCCAGGGAGGGGCCAGGGAGGGGCCAGGGAGGGGCCAGGGAGGGGCCAGGGAGGGGCCAGGGAGGTTCGAGGAAGGGGAGGGCAGGGATGGGGGGGAGGGCGGAGAGGGCAGAGAGGGGAGGGGCAGGAGCGAATCGGTGGATGTGGCTGGCTGCGTTCGGCCAGAGCAGCGGCGGGAGGGGGTGCTCACGCCTTGCCCCTGGGTCCGCACCGGCTGCAGGGGGTGGAGGACCCTGCCCGGCCTTCACCGCATGCTGTCTGGGACCCTGGGTTCGTCGGTGGGCAGTGCGGGTGTATGAACGACCGACCATTTGCGGACCTACCTGCACTATATCGGTTAGCTAGCTTGCACAACTGCGCCGTTGAATGATCATTTCGCAGGAGGTTTCCCTTACGCTCAGCGGGATTCACATGCTCGGTGGTGCGCTCGGGGGGTAACACCCGCCGCCCCCGTACCTTGTACCGGTACAGGCTGCGGGAGCCCTTCCTGCTGGCAAGCCACGTGGCCTGCCTCACGCTGCTGTACATGTACGGCAGCTGGTACGGCAGCCCGGGCGAGAGTGCCCGCCAGCTGCTGAGGACGAGCCGCGCACTGGCGTCGCTGGTGGTGGTTGTCCAGCCGGTGTCGTACAGCGTGAGTATACGAGCGCCGTACGGATGCAGCAGCCTTCGCCTCCCGTGCGTCTGCTTCCCACACTGCTGCACACACATTTAATTCTCAACCCGCAGATTTGCCCGCCGGGGCCGAACCCCCTGCCCCTCTCTTTCGGCATCATCCCCGCCCCCCCGACTCCGCTGCCCCCTTCCACCAACCCCAACGAGCCCGTCCCGTGCATGTGTGCATGGGGTTGTGGCATGGGGTTGGGGGGTTGAAGGGCACCCAGCGCCTCGGCCCCTGCATGCCATGCCATGCCATGTCATGCCATGCGTCACTGCATTACCCACACCTGTACAAGCAGCCCCACCCACCTATATCCTACGCGTCCTACGGTGACACCGACCGCCAGCAGTGTAACGACCAAAACAGCCACGTCGTCGTCAGAAGCGTCGTCCGCGTTCCGAGTCGCCTTGGGAGGTGGCAGCGACGGTCTGCAGGGCTCGCTGCCCTCAACTCGCGCTGGCACCCGCTGCCCCTCTCGCTCTACCCTCCCTCCAGCCCTTTTCATTCAAGCCCTTTTCATTGATCCCCTCCCTACCTCCCCTCCCCTCCCCGGTGCGTTGCGGTCTTTCCCCTCAGTTCCACGTGCGCGGCATCCGGGGCTGCTGGCTGCTGGACGCGCTGCTCCTGACGCTGCTCTTCAGGGACCTGCGCCTTGATGGGGCCGGTGCCGCAACCGCCGCGGCAGCCGCAGGCGGCGGCGCTGCCGCCGCCGTTCAGGCCGCGGGCGGCAGCACAGCCGCTACAGCCGCCGCCGCGGGCGCCCTGTGGGCGGTCGAGTGGGCGCACTGGAGTGCGGCGGTGGCCGCGGCGGGGTCGGTGGTCTTTGCGTCCGCTGTGCTGGTGGCGGTGCGGGATGTGGGCTGGCGGATGAGCTTCCTGCAGGAGGAGGAGGGGCAGCCCGAGGTGCGAAGCGGGGGAGGCCACGGCGGCGGCGGCGGCGGCGGCGGAGGAGGAGGAGGAGGTGCAGGAGACGTGAGGGCAAGGGCGAAGCCGCGAGCGCGGCGGCGGGCGGCCTAAGGTCCCCCTCGCGGCGGCGGCGGCGGCGGCGGCGGGGCGCCTTCAGGGCCCTCGTGGGCTCGTTGGCTTGCGGGTGACAGGATGCGAGCTCGAGAGTTGCTAGGCGCACGGTGCTGGTCGTTGCTCCTGCAGGGGGGCGGCCGATGCTACTGCGTTTCTTGCGGCACTTGGCTTCACTTTGCGCAAACCTGGCCTGCCTTGGGTTGTGGCCTGGGAGGTCGGCGGCCGGGCTGCCCAGGAGGGGTGTGCCGCTGGATTCCGCATGCGGGCACTGAGCAGATGGCTTCGGCCGAGGAGGAAGCGGAGGAGGAGGGAGTTCCGGCGCCAGACTGGATTGTGGTGTAGCTGCCGCAGCTGAAAGCCTTCCCCATAGGTCGTCGTCTCTTTCGCTGTGGATGTTGGTTGCTACTTGGTAGATATGTTGGTTGGCAGCGCTGGGTTCAACAGTGAGGCGGGGGAGCTGCATTTCGCCGATCGCTCGGCTCGGTGTCGATTTTTGCGTGCTGGCGACGGGACTGAGCGGCATCCGGGAGTGAGGGGCGGGCGCAACGGTCAACGCTGTGTCGACGCTTCGCAGTCTCCGTCCATCCCGACATCGTCGATGATCGGTTTGATGTTCTTTTGCGGTTTCACTGTCTTTATTGACATTTGGGGAGGGCGGCAACGGCAGCGGCAAAACTTCCCGAATATGAACGTGTGTGGTCTGTATGGTGAGATGTAGTGTCAATGTGCGGCCATGCATGCCCGCACGGAGACTGGGTTGGGTCGCCCCCGGAGAAGGACTGCATTCCTCTTCTTTTCCGCATGTGCCCGCGTACCTAGCTGCCTGCCTGCATACCTACCTAGAGCCTCCGAACGACTGAACTCCTGCGGACGGGCTGGCTGGCTGGCTGGCTGGCTGACTGGCTGGCTGGCTGGCTGGCTGGCTGGCTGGCTGGCTGACTGGCTGGCTGGATAGCTGCCGCGTGAGCCCCCCTTCGCTCTGCCGTGCACTGTTTCTGGGGTCTAGGGTTCTTTTGTTCTGTTCTCTTAACGCCCGTGCACAGCGGACATGCATGCATTCATGCATGGCGCAGGGCGCCACGCCGCCATCGAACGTTGAGAAATATAGCGCCGTTGGTCGGTCGGATGGCCTCGGGAGTTATTGAGGGTATTGGTGGTGCGCAAGCAACCACCGACCTTTGCTTTATTCCTTCATACATTGTTTAGGGTCGATCGGCCACGCCGTCGATTGGGCTGTGGGTGGCTGGCTGTGGGTGTGTTGTATGTCCGCCCCATCGTCGCCAGCCGCGGTGGCGGTGCCGGTGTTCGTCCGTCTGTCGGTCGGTCGGTCGGTCGGTCTGTCCGTGGGTCGCTCGGGTCCCGGTGCTGTAGGGCCCGCCCTCCCCCTCCCGCCGTCGCGCCCTTGCGCTGTGTACGATGTGTTTGTTAAGCAAACTGAACCGCCGCGGGAAGCGGAGTCAAGCAGTGTGTGAGCAGCGTCGTGTCGTACGGCAGGTGTGGGGGCCTACCCACCCGTGCGCCGCCCGCCCGCCCCTGGCGGTTGTTCCGGACCCGAGCCCATGTGCGTGCCTTTGCTCAGCAGTTGGCGGTTGGGTCGCTCTGCAGGGTTGGGTGGGTGGCTGCCGGGTGGGTGGCTGGGGTCGCGTGAGGCCGGTCGGCCTGGGGCAGCGCGTGGGTATGGATGGGTGGGTGGCTGGATGGGTGGGTGGATGGATGGGTGGATGGGTGGGTGGATGGCTACTTGGTGCGACCCGGAGCACTGCGCGCCGGGCGCTTGCCCCCGCACTTCATCGTTGGGGGGTAGATAGCGGCTTTTGATTTGACTTCGGTTGGGGGGGAGTCGGAGAGGGGCACTCGTCGTTCACTTGCACTGGCTCAAATTCGTTTGCTCTTTACTGACGCCATTTCGGTTGCCGGTCGTGTATACAGTTTACGGTACTACTGCAGGTTTTTTGTATTCGCCGTGTTCGACAGCTCTTATCTTTTGAAATTCTTTAGGTTGCTGGCTCGCCCGCTGGTTGGGTTCCGTTGGGCCGCCGCCGCGCGTGAATGCCCTCCTACGCCCTCGCCTTCGCTTTAGGCAGGGGCGAGGTTGCTGCCGTCTGTCTGGTTTCTCTGGTCGACTCGCTCGGTTTGATTACGAAAATGACGAACAAATCATTGAATGAACATATGATTATAGAAGTATCGACGGTTAAGAATCGTTGAATAGAGTCGGGCTTTGTTTGTTCTTGCTTGGGTGAGCGGCCAGGATCTGTCGCCGCGTATTTCGTGCAGTGCCACGCCAGGTCACGTGCTTTATTTGCTCGGCGCATGTTTGCTCGATGCTCGATCGATATCGACGGTATACGTTCAGTAGGCGGCCAGTGGGACGTCCGGTGGTGCTTTCCACAACCGTCCTGCTGCGCCAACCACGTGCGTCATCGCCTGTGGACATCCATGTCGTACACCCGTGTCGTACTTGGTTGGTTCAACTTGTTTACGTGTCAGGCCCGCCGCAAAATAATGCAGGGGGCCCGGCCGAGGTCGGTTCGCTGTCTAGAGGGGGCGCCGTTGCCTTCAGCGCACTCGCCGTTACGTTGAACGTAAGCTGAGTGCAGAATAAATGAGAAGTTTACGACGGTCGATGAGGGCAGGGAACTCATGTCGGATTCGTCGCGTTGCCCAAGTCGGGAGGTAACTAGATATCGTCGTTTCAGTAATACGAGGTGGGATGGACGGCGGCAGCGGCATGCGGACAGAGCTGCGCATGTGCGTGCGCATGATGCCAATGTCTAGAAGGTACGGCAGGACGTTCGGTACATGTGATGTCGTACTGCCGTATCCAGGTGCCGTACTAGTCGAAATTAGCAGATGGGTGGCCCAATGGTAAAACCGTACAAGTAGTCGTACACCTAGCACAGTTGAGCGAGCAGGAGGACGATGCACGGCAAATTGTTTGTCTACACACGTACATAGTGCTTGCATGTTGCCTTACGCGCATGCTGTCGTACACATGTACGGTTCGTCCGGAGTTGCGGTGAGGCCGCCTGCTGCGCGCGCACCGCGCAGGCGTCGGTTGGTGGTTGACGAAGGCGTTGTAAGTTGAAACACCTGCAAGCCCTCACCCCGGAAATCAGAGACCGACACTGTGCCACCGGATGTGGGCACCCAGTCGTGCCACTGCGCCAAGTCCAGCACGCATCGTCCAGTCAGTCAACGGAACTAACGAACACAAACATCCGTCAGGCATCGACTCTCCGCCAGGCCCTGCCTGGTTCAATAACGCACGATCCAGCCTGCTGGGCATATGCGCATGTTCGGGCGGGGTTTCCACGCAACACATGTCACCACACGCCCTGATCAGCCTCACCACACGCCCTGATCAGCCAAAGGAAGACCTTGGACGACGTGCCCAGGTGAAGGCCTGGACCAACATCTACATTCGGTGCGAGCGCCCCTTGCATCCCCAGTCCCCCGATCGTGTGGTCCATGCACACATGCACAGCGGCCCGTCCACGTTCCATCCACATGCACGGCAATCCATATGCACAGTGATGCAGCTGTGCGCGCGGCCGCTACAGGGCGCGCACGAGGCTGGGGGCCGATGCTTCACAACACCTGCGACAGCCTCCCCCATTCTGAACAACAATAAAGGCGTCTCCTCCTCCCTGCGACGTTTTACTGTAGCCGTACACCTAATGCCGTACACCTGATGCCCAGCCAATGCCCATCCGCTTGGTATCTCTCGGTACCTATGGTACACCCGTCTGGCCGCTCTTCACATCCTGACTCGAGCTTAAACAAAACTCTTCAACCTGCTTACTTCTGGTACCTGCTTACTTCTGGTACAGACGCGGCCGATATATTTACTCGGTCACTGGTTCGCCCACTGCTCGATCAAGGCCCGAACCGCCTCCGCCGTGGTACCCTTGCGGCCGGCTGCAGCCCCCCTGGCCGCCTCCCAGTCCACCGCGCAGCCCTCCTCCAGCAGCCAGGCCAGCAGCTCCACCCGGCAGCCGTGCTCCACCGCGATGCCGACAAGCTCCTGCTCCCTGCCGCCCCAGGGCACCCCCAGCCGCTGCAGGCACCGCAGCACCGCCAGGTCCTGGTTGCAGATCGCGTACTTGTAGCAGGCGCTGTCCGTCTGTTGATTCCGCACACAGCGGGGAGACGAAAAGTACGTATGCGTTTGGTGTTGCATTAGCAGGTATATATATAGGGCATCCTGTACGGCATGCTCCAAATAACATGGACTGGCATGGCATACCACCGGACGGCTGTCACATACATAAGCCCCATGTAGCATGTTAGGGGTATACCGCAACAAACACAGGTGGACCACCTACCCACTCACCGGCAGTGGACAGCCCTGCTCCACCATCCACTCGAGAAGCGCGACGTTGCCCGACTCTGCCGCCCTGGTGAAGGTGAGGTCATCCCACGCGCAACCGTGCGCCCGCAGCCACTGCACCACCTCCAGGCTGCCACAGCGCGCCGAACTCTTGCACAGGTCGCGCCTCCAGTCCTCCAGCGCGAGTTCCAGTGCCAGTGCAGCCGCCGCCCTGACCTTCGGTCCAGCCCCCGCCAGCCCCTCCGCCTCAGCCCATGCAGCCGCTGCAGCCGCCTCCGGGCTCGCTGCTGCCTCCGCCCCGCCGGCGGCCATCCACTGCAGCACCTGCAGATGGCCCGTGAACGCCGCCGCCTTCACAACCATCGGCCAGATGAGGACGCCTCGAGCCGCGAGCCGCGCGGCAACCGCCACCTGGGCCGGGGTATCCGGCAGCTCAAACAGCTCCACAATTTGGTATCGCGGGTTCCTGTCGTCCGGCCTCCAGTAGCCCAGGTAAGTCAACTTGTCTTTTGGCCACAGCTCCAGGGCAAAGTCCACCAGCTCGGGTGCCGCGAGCTCCAGCCCCTTGCAGAGGACCTGCCAAACAGCGGCAACAAATGCGGCCCCCGGCCGCAGCTGCACGTACAGCTGGGCGCGCTCCATGCGGTGCATCGCATGTGGAAGCCGGAAATTGACCTTGCTCGCGTCCGGGCCGTTCAGCGCACAGCCAAGCTCCCGCAGCCAGTCCACTTTGGCGCGCCAGTCCGGGGTGGGGCTGGCCAGGGCGGCGAGGAGGGGGCCGTCGCGTTCGTCCGGCCGCGGCCTCCAGCCGTCTTCCCGCACCGATCGGAGGGTGACGTACACACGTTGCAACCCCTCCAAGTCGCATCCGTACGCCGCTTGCTTGACCAGCTGCTCCACGAACCCCTTGTCCGCCGTAGGCGCGTACGGCAGCAGCCACTGCACCAGCTCGACGTGTCCCCTTTGCGCAGCGTCGCACACAGCCGCTTTCACCGCATAGCTACTGAAAAGGCCAGCCACCCGCAGCGCCTCGCACACGTCCTGGCGCCCCGCGCGGGCTGCCGCGCACCATGCCGTCACGACTCCATCCGGCCAGCAGCTGAGGAGATGAAGCACCTGGGCGACGTGGCCCTCGCCGGCAGCTGCCTCCAGCACGCAGAGGCGAGTCGCGTAATACTGCTCTGCCAGCCACTCGCACACAGTGAGGTGGCCTCTCGCCGCCGCGCTTGAGGATACTGACAGATCCGGGCCGCAGCCCGCGGCGGCGATGGCCAGCTGAAGGTTGCTCAGGACGCCGCTGGCCGCAGTCAGAGCCAGGAGCTGTCTCCGGACTTTGAGCGTCAGGCTGCGGTGTACGTCCGGGCTGCCCCAGCGCCGCGCGAAGGCGTGCGGCGGCACCGGCTCGGACAGCCGGACCCGGGTCGCGGCGCGAAAGAGCTCCGCGGCGGCCCTGTCGAGCAGCCTCAAGGTGCAGGCCACGTCGTTGCCCGGCAGGTGATGAGCAACACGCTCCTGCAGCTCGGGCGTGAGGTCAGACCAGCTGGTCGCCATTTGCGCTCCAGTAGACATTCCGACCTTAGGTATACGTCAGTACTTCCTAGTGTGCGGAATGGCTAATATCTGGCAGAAAATTACTGATGAGGGCACTTCACGATTCACTTTGATCTGCTTTGATCTCTTACGACTGTCCTTATCATACAAAGGTCGTTGGTTCACTCGCCATCATATGACATGCTCTTTCTGACCTTATTTCTCGACAACCTGCTAAAAGTTCATTGATACTGATTCGATTCAGACTGAAATCGACGCTCGGCCCCTGCGTTCGGCCTTGGCCGTTGGAGTGCTTGAATGCGACACCGTACGGGGCGAGCAAGTCCCAATACAAAAGCGAAAGCAGAATCTGCATCTCATGCTTAAAACTTGTATTGTTTTGGCGTGAAGCAATGTCCGCTCAATTTCAGAGGGAAACTTTGCACGGAAAACGCGGCGACCGCGCTTACTCCGCTCTGGCTTACTACGACTTGGTTAATTTAAAAATTGGTATTGTACTAAGTGAATTTTGACGTTCGCACGTCCATCGGTCAAGATACCTTCCGTCCGTCCATCCATCCTTCCCGTTTGTCAGGATTTGTTTAAATCCTAGAAATCCTAAACTCGCCCCTGCTCTTAATAACCGGCATATCATTACCTCAACGTGTGGGCTCGAACGGTACGAATGCCACGGCCCGGCACGGGCAGGCACGGGCGGCCTACGATGCGGCCTACGATGTACGTTCGGCACCCACCCCGAGATGGCCATCAAGCGATCAGGGTGCCGCAATGAGGTCCTCTGTACGCCGCTAGGTATTGAATGCCTTGCCGTATCAGCTGTGCGGCCAAGCAAGGCGGTCGGACAGATCCAGGCTGTTGTCATGACACACTGCGTGCGCTGCACGGGACAAAGCGGAAGATGCGCACTGCGTGCGGGCAGACGCAGGACAGCACCTGCGCAGACTCTGTCAGCGGCACACGGTCTGCAATGCACAGCTGACTTTATCTTTGCGCGTTGTCGTCCACGAGCGATGTTGTTGCGGCGGTACTCGTTGGGATGTTACAGTAATGCCTTGTCCAGGCAAGAACTGCGCACTGAGAGGTGCAACCCATACACTAAGAGGTGTATCTGTAAAGACAGCAATCGTGTATCACCGCTGCTCAGCTCGGCTGAGCAGCGAGCCTAAGTGACGCAGATGGCCCGAAACTATCCTCCCTGTAGCGACGAATCTACCTCATGGGCCTAATGCAACCAAGTTCACGCACATTCGCACAGAAACTGCTCATGTTCCACGAGGACGGGACGAGGCGCGCTTCCAGGCAAGCGATCGACACATTCATGGTCGTTGCAAATAAAAAATAACTTTTAATTTCGCATCAGTTTAACACTTTGCATTGAGCGCGGAGAAACGCGGGTGTTGGATCGCCCCGTGGTCGCCGTTCGGTTCGTAATATTCCGAAACCGAGATCATGACCATCGACGTTTGACCTCGGGCCCAGCTTAAACCTCGGCAAGAAAAATGCCATGAAGATCAATCAATTACTCATTAATATCTCGGCTTTTTGTAGAAAAAATGGGACCAATCGTTTGCCCGAGTCTCAGGCCGTGAACAAGGTGGTGTAGGTCTGTGCGGTAAGGTAAGCCTTCGCGTCTTGGGCCCCATCGCCCAAGTACTTTCCGTCCGCTGCGAACGCGTTTCGTTGGAGCGCACGCGCGCCGTCCCATGCAGCCTCTCAGCCTCCCAGCCCCGGCTGCCATGCAACCCTACCTCGCTCCGGCGGCCCTGCTGAGGCGCTGGTCGCGCCGCGCTTTTCTGTCTCCCACCAGCAGCCAGCCGTCAGCCCCCTCAATGCCACCGCCGCCACCATTACGGCCTAGGCCTGTCACGAGGCGGCGCAACGAGGTGGCCTCTCAGGCCAGCCGAGGGGGGACGTGTCGACTACAGCCGTCCCATGCATCATTCAGGGAAAGGAGCCCAGGCGAGCCCAGGATGCGTCGTCCCTGGGGCGAAGGGTCCGTACGGTCTCTATACTGCAGCGGCGCCTGCGGCTCAAAGACACAAAAGCCCACAACCCACCCACAGTTTGATAAGTCGGTCAAGAGTCAGTCACCCATCGGCCCCTTCCTGGTCCCTGCAAAAAGATAGACCTGCAGCTGGTGATGCACTTCAATCCGGCCATTACATACACGATATACCCAACCTGCCGGCGTCAGCAGCCGCCGCCGCCGCAGCAGCAGCAGCCGGCTAATCCAGTGCTAGACTAGCTTTCGCGCCCCAAGCATGGCCACCCTCCGCCGTTCTTCAGTGGCGGCTGCCGCCCTCTCCCTCCTGGCGCTGCTGATGGCGAGCTCTGACTGTGAGTACGTTACGACATACAGGCATCGATGTGTTGATGGAGGGGTCCTCGTTCCGCCGCCACCTGGCATGGGTGGGTGGGTCTCCCAGGCATGTATGTGGCCCTCGTATCTCAATGCGGCCCTGGCAGGGCACCGCACGGCCATCCGCCGCCCATCGCGGGGACCTGGCTGGGCACCGCTGACCACCGCACCTGGACCCTTCCTTTTTTGCCTTGCTTGCATGCGCGCGCCCGCGAGGGTGGGTAGGCTGACCCTCCCCAGCGCCCGCGAGGGTGGGTAGGCTGACCCTCCCCAGCGCCCGCGAGGGTGGGTAGGCTGACCCTCCCCAGCGCCCGCGAGGGTGGGTAGGCTGACCCTCCCCAGCGCCCGCGAGGGTGGGTAGGCTGACCCTCCCCAGCGCCCGCGAGGGTGGGTAGGCTGACACTCCCCAGCGCCCGCGCACAACCTTTACTTCCTCACAGCCAGCCAGATGGACAGGTGTTCCTACCACCACCGTCACTACCCAAAGCCATCACGACCCTTGTTACCCAAAGCCACCACCACGACCCAAAGCCACCACCACCACGACCACAACCACAACCACAAGTTGCCGTCCCGGCCTCCCTCCGCTGACCGCACCCAGCCCCTGCCCTCCTCGCTGCGACCCCCCTGCGGCCCACTCCGAAACCACCACCACCACCACCACCACAGGCCCCGTCGCGGCGCAGCGCCGGCTCATGCAGAGCGGCGTCGCTGTCTCGGTGACTGCGCCCGGCCCCACCGTCACTTCCGTCCCAGGTAGGTGCGCCGACAGCTCCGCGCGCGCTTGCTTGTACGGTTACCGTATGTACGGGGACTCGCGCATTTTTAGTAGCCGGAGTAGGTATAGGTCGAAGGGGGCAGAAAACGTGTCCTGTGGACCTGTGCGGCCTCCTGTGGTGGTCTCTGGAGAGAGGGTGAGGGCTGATGGAGCCCCGTCGTGACCCGGCGCGCGGCCATGTCCTGTCGGGCCCCGCACCCCCTTCTTCCCCCTCTCCTGCGTGCTGCCCCCTGCCCCCTGCCCTGCCCGCCCTCCCTTCCGCGGTCGCGTGACGACGCTGCCCACAGCTGGCGTGACGGTGACCCTAGACCCACGGGTCACCCAGATTGTGGTGCCGGGCACCCAGCTCCCACCTCAGGCGCCTGCTGCCAGCAGTCCCGATACCGCGCCCAACCCTGCCCCTGCTCCGGGGCGTGGCCCCACGCCCGCCCCCGCCCCGTCCTCCTCCGCCCCCGCCCCGTCCTCCTCCGGCCCCGCCCCGTCCTCCGCCCCCGCCCCGTCCTCCTCAGCCTCCGGATCCGCTGCTGCTGCGCCCTCAGCCCCTCCTTCAAAGGTGGGTGGGTTGGCTTGGCGCCGGGGTTGTTCGGGGTACGCACACCGGGAAGCATTCCAGTGTTCGCCTTGAAACGGAAGGCAGTCCTTCATGTCGTACGGATAAGGGGCGAAGCACACACGCGCGGCGGCGCGTGTCTGTGTACCATGCGCCTGGTACATACCACGCCGTCCGTACATACCCCGTCGTCCGTACATAACCCGTCGTCCGTACATACCCCGCCGCCCGACAGGGCGCCTCGGGCTCGCGTCGAAAGGGGCTGTGGTGCACGGTCCTTGCGCGACCTGCCATGAATACCTCCTTGTCAATCACCTTTCCTTTGTTGCTTCGTGTACGATATGTGCCGAGCCGTGCGGATACGCACGTTAGAGCCCACTGGGACTGCCGGGGGGGAACCTCCTCCACGGGAGCCGCCGTCCGTGACTTCTGCCGCTTGTCAAGCATCCAACCAACGGTCCGTGCGTGGTCACACATCCCTTCCGGTATCACCCCTTCCGAGTTCCGTCCCCACTGTCCTCCTGTCCTTCCGCACCGCAGCTGCAGGCTTGGCAGCAGCAGCACCAGGCCAGGGCGGAGGCCGCTGCCACCCAATTCGGCGAGTGAGTCCGTCCGTCCGTCCGTCCGTCCGTCGGTCGGTCGGTCACCGGGCTCTAGAGACGGGGCGGGTTCGGCCAGAGGGAGTCACTGAGCGCCTTTAAGGATGTTACCGTGGACCCCGCGGGTCATCGGTGACAGCCAAAGCTTCCGCACCACACACTGCATAAACGAAGCTGCGCCACCACAGGGCTGTCCTATCGGAGTCAGTCCTGTCGGGCTCGGGGCTAGGGCTCCGCGGCTTTGTTCCTCCCTCTCTGTCTGTGATGACAACAGGCCCCCCCCTCCCTCCTCCTTCTCTCCTCCGCGCCTGCCCTCGTCCTGTTGCTGGTGCTGGTGCCGGTCCAGGCGGCTGGCCAACCACCCCGCGGCGCCCCGGCTTGCGCCCGTCGCTGCTGAGATCGCGCCCGCGGCCCTCCAGTGAGTGACGGGTCCCGGTGATCGGTTCGGGTCGGGTCGGGTCGGGGAGGCGGGTCGGGTCGGGTCCCATGGGTCGGGTCCCATGGGTCGGGTCGGGTCCCTAGGGGTCGGGTCGGGTCCGGTCGGGTTGAGCAGGCGGGTCGCGTCTCCTGGCGGCGCGCCGTTGAGGGCTGTGACAGACCACCAACCACTTCCACGCTCCGCAAATAAATACGTACATCGAGAGGCTTCCGAGCAGTGTTGCTATCTTCCAAAACGGGGAAATAGAATTCCGCAGGTTTCCGGCCTGTCGCCAGTAGCCAAAAAACCTTTGGCAGGGCAGATTTTGGGGGGCTTCCTAGGTGCCAGGAAATAAAAACCTCCGAGGCAGGGTGGAAATATTTCTGCGTGTTTCGACAGCAGGGCCACTGTTACCACAGCGACGACAGGGATTCTAAGTCCATGGAGGCCTGAAGCGCGCTTTCCTTGCGTCGCGGATGCATATGGGAGGGTAACCAGGAGTTGGGGACACGGCATTCGAGTGTGTTTTGGCGGTAGACAGGTGTACGATGCAGGATGTTTCCCTGCGCCTGCAGATTTCCAGGCCTTTTTGGTAGTCTGGGAAATAGTTGGCAGGGCAGATTTCCGGCTCTCCACAGCGTCAAATAAATGAAATCTCGCAGGTTTCTTGGGGGTCCGGGAAATAGAAAATTTCCGGCTTTTTTGCCCGTAAATATTCTTTTTATTTAAGATAGCAACACTGCTTCCGAGGGTATAGACACAATCCGCACGACCAGCGCTGCCCGCCCGCGCGGATACGTGCCGCCAATTCACCCGGCTCACATCTTGCATCCAGCTGCTCAGGGCGTCCGCCCTCCACGTCTGCCCTCCCACCTGGGGCATCGCATACCCCAACCGCGCCGCACGTCTTGCCCTGCACGCCGCCTGCCTGTGCGCTTCCCCTCCTCTCCTGCGTCGTGTCCCCCAGGATTCTGAGCTCGCACCCCAAGGCGCCTCAGCTCACCCCCATCGCCATCGATGCCTTCGCGCCGCTGCTCGCCAAGGCGACGACGCCCGCGCCGCCGGTACGTGCACAGGGGGGAGGTCCGCGGCATTGGGAGGTCCGCAGCATTGGGAGCTGGGAGGCCCGCGGGGCCCTACCTCTCGGTGACGGCTGCCCTGTGCGCGCACTGCTGGCTGGCTGGCCTTCTTTCCGGGTCCGCTCGCTTCCGTACGGGAAGCAATGAGCACGTGGCGCCCTGAGCTGTTGACATTCATATGTACATTCGTATGATGCAACCGTACGCGCAACAGTACGGCAGCCAGGGGAACTGATTGTAGATGGTGACATGCGCCCCGCCCACCCGCCCGTGGCCCCCCCCTTCCCCCGCTCCGGACTCCCCCCACCACCACCGCCATGTCTGCTGGCCGTGCTATCGCCGATTTTGAATGCTGGTTGGCAGCACCCCATCCTGGACGCAAAGCTGTAAGTGCGTTAATTTCGAATGCTTGCTAGGTCGCCTGTGTACCGTACGCGACTGCCATGCCATTTGATTGTGTGCGCGCGTGTGCAATCTTGATGTGCGCAATCTTGACTCTGTGAGTGTGCACGGCATCGGAGTGCCCAGTAGCAGCTTATGTGCATTTAGCGGTGCACGTAGGTAACGAAGAGGGTTGTGTGATGCCCATCCCGCCCGCCTTACATCGCAAGAAGCATGTTTACCCATGGGAGCGCAGTGCCCGTGTAGCGCTGCCTATGGGAGCGCAGTGCCCGTGTAGCGCTGCCTGTTGGAGCGCAGTGCCAGTGTAGCGCTGCCCGTTGGAGCGCAGTGCCCGTGTACTGGGGCGCAGGGCCTGCCGAATGACATGGTCCCGTAGAACCAGTATACGACGTAGGACCGGCCTGCGTCCTGACTGGCATCTTGGGACCCCGCCCTTACCGCCACAGGCAAGCGTTGTCCAGCCGTAGCGGCTGAGGGAGGCAGGGCGCCATCGACTGAAGGCCGGGGGCAGGGGGTTGGACGTTGTGTAGAGGGGGTGCACCTCACGAGGCGAGGGCGGGGGGTTGCAGCTCAAGGATGCAGTAGAAGCAACGTGCACCGCGGGCGACTTCGGTCTGACTGCTGCCGTGGCAGGCACGTCCACCGGATCCGGTGTCCGGGGACTGGGAGCTGCAGCCGCTGCTGCGGGTGGAATAATGCGTGTGGATCGATGTGCGCTGCCTGATGTGCGCCGGTCCGTCGTTGGATGACTTGGGCAGCCTAATAACCAGTAGAGAGATTATCAGATGATGATTGCGCCCGAGCGAGTGCGACATCGCCGTTTTGAACAAGCATGATCACACACAGCGGAGCAAGTCGGCTTGGCGCCACAGATTATCAACAGATTATTGCGACCGAGTCAGGTTTGACACCGCCGTTCTGAGTTATGAACAAGTATGAACGCACACATATCCTTGGAGAATGGCCTCGGCTGTAACTACCTTCCCGGATGGCTTGCCCGACTTGCCACCCGCAACCTCTCCTCGACCGTTTGCCTCTCGCCGCTGTACACACTCGAACTCGCCCGCATCAGTGAGTGCCCCATCGCTGGACCCGAGAAGGATAGAGCACCGCACACCCCACCCCACCCCGGGGGATGGTCCCTTGAAAAACACGCTGTCATGAGCAGGAACATGCCCGTACAGAACTCGTACAACATCGACGGATTGCTTTGAGTCAGAGAGAGAGAGAGAAATTTACGTCGACACCAGTCGACACCTTTCAGGGTTATGATTTGCGTAGGCGGTGCCTCGGTAATCCGTTTGGGGTGCGTGGCCCCTTGGGTGACACGCCAACGTCCTTACGCGTGTCCGCCGACCGCAGAACGCAGTGCCACATTGCTCCCCCAGTTGCTGGTCACAGACGGTGACTGGCACGCCAAGATTTGCGTCAGCCCGCTCTAACGCGTGTCGTGGCGCTTCTCGTTCGTGACGCTTATGTGCATCAGCGCGCGCCCGAAGCATAACTCCCCCGCGATGTGTTGGCAAAGATAATACCAGCCATGGTACGGTGTGCGACTCGATGCATTCTTCAAACTGATCAGTCGGTTCGTCAGTTCTCCAAAAGGGCAAACGTTTGTTTTCTCAGAAGCTGCTTGCATTAGATGTTTTAAAGCCAATCCAAGCCGAGGGCAAGTAAAGCTTGGTCAAGCCGTGTCAACAAACAGCAACAAATACCATTTGTTGAGCACGTATTTTTCAATGAAATTTGCCTTGAATAGTTTGCAATAGAGGACTGAAAGCCTGCTTTGAAATATGGTTGCCGCTCCGGAACCGGTTATCAATTGATACTTGATCTGGGTCAACTTGCAGCGATTTCCTCCTGGATGACCGGAGACGTCAACTCGACATGGCGCTAAAAAGTCTCACACAACGTTCCGCGAGGTGGGTCTGTTGACGCTGCAGGGGCACAAATACATCAGTTGTGTACTCTTCCTTGTACCGATAATCAAAAGGTTGGCCGATGCAAACCTGTGAGATACTGGTCAGGACAGTGGACATACCACGGCTCTCTAACCTCGCTTGCTTCATATTCCACGTACGGCAGGTCGGCGGCAGTCGGGCTTGCCCGCCCACGCGTCAACGCCATCGTGCCTTTGTGCCTCGGTCGGACGCACCAGCGGGGGCAGCACCAGGCGGCCGCCAGTTCTGCGTGGCGCGGCGCCCCCAGTGCGCGAGGGGGCGTGTCCTGCGAAGCGCTCATCTCCTACGTGGAGGTCACAGCGGGTGAGGTGCGGGGGCTGACCCCTCCCTGGACAAGCCAATGCCAGATCTGTTCCAAAGGGGCCCCGGAGATCCGTTTCAACGGAGGCGGAGGGGCCGACGTCCTCTTCCTCCACCCAACCATCTAACCCACTCGGTACCGCAAGTGCGAAGATCGTACCGCGCACAAGGGAACCGCTACTCGGCGTCCCTCCGACGACAGGGCATTTGATTTTTCGTCGTGTGACGTAAACGCTGCGTGAGCGTGTTTCCTTCCATCGTCCCAATGTGCGCCCCACTCCCACCCGTCGCCGCCCCTCCCTCCATGCGGGCCCCCCCCCCCTCGCCGCCTCAGACAATGACGCCCCGGAGGACTTGGCGGTTGAGGTGCACCCCACGGAGGCGGCAGTGGGGGCCCGCATCTGCGAGGTGAGGCTGGGCACAGGGGAGTGGATGAACGGGGGCAGGAGTACTGGAGTAGGGTGGGCGGCGGAAGCAGCAGTGGCGACGCCCTGGGAAGAAGGGTACTTCACGCGGCTGTGCACCGTGTGCGTGTATGTACGGCATTACCCCCGCCCCTCCCTCCCGCATCCCTGGCGTTACACACCTGCCCTCCTTTCCCAGCACCTCCCCTTCCCGCTCCGTCCCCCCTCACCCCCTTTTGCAGTTGGTGGTCCAAGCCGCACAGACGGCGGTGGCCCAGCGGGGGGTGTTCTTCCTGGCCATCCCCGGCGGCTCCGTGCTCAAGATGTGCGGCGGGCTGGTGGGCAGGGACATGCCCTGGAACCGGGTGAGCGACTGGGGGGCGGCTGAGGGAGCTCTGAGGCAGGGCGGCGATGCAGTCGGGGGCCCCGCGGCTGCAGGCATGTCAGCACACAGCCTGTCTGGCACCGCCTGTCTATTGAATGAACGTTACAGAGAGCCCCGAAAGGAGATCCACGGTGTATATCAGGGCAATCCACAGCGGGCCCCACCGACAAGACAAGGTCGGTTGCTGCTGTCGTTGTGCTGCGGGGGAGGGGGATAGGAGCGACAGGAAAGACGAGCACAGCGCGAACCCCGGCGCATCCGGACACGCGCTGACGACGTAGAGTAGTTAGGGGGGAAGGGGGCGCGCCACTAGCAGGGCGGGTTCACTGTTGCCGGGGAACTTGCTTTGTCGCATCGCACGCGTCGTTTCCGCATGAACCCCTGCTTTGGTAGGAGGGGGGGAGGGGGAGCACGACGAGCCGCACCTCTTACCGTCCTCGTCCTTCCCCACTGCAACCGCCTCCCCAGCGGAGGGGTGGGACGTGGGACGTGGGACGGGGGGCAGCCCGCGCAGCCCATCCGAGTATCACTATTATGTACTCGCGGGTCTACTCTCTCCTATAGCCCCCCCTGTCCCCCTCCTCCGTCCCTCCCCCTCACAATCCTTTGTCCCTGCACCCCTGCCGCTCCCCTCCCGCGGCCCCTCCTGCCCCAGACCTACCTCTTCTACGTCAACCACAAGTGTGTCCCCGTGGGCGACAAGTCCTCCACCCACCAGAAGGCGCTGGACCTGTTCCTCACGCGGGTGGGCATCCCGCCGGCCAACGTGGCCGCGCTCAAGGTGCGGCGGCGGCGGTTGGGGGAAGGCCGGGGGGGGGCGCGGATGGAGCGGGTGGGGTGGCTGGAGCGGGTGGGGTGGATGGCGGTGGCGGAGCGGTTGGAGCGGTTGGAGCGGTCGGGTTGCCGTGGCCTGGCCGCAGCCGTCAGGCTGCACGGAACGGGGCCGACCGCGGCTGACCTGCGGCTACAAGGACGACGACACGTCTGCGTCGGCACCTGAAGAATCCAGGGGGGTGGAGACCCCTCTTTTAGACCGACATCAGCGCCCCGCCCAGGGTTAGCGGGATACTGGGCGGGGCTAAAGCCTGCCTGGGTTCTGGGTGAACGGCCCACCATCCGCCGTCAGGTCCTAGGTCCCCTCCTCTCGCCGTGTGCCGCCCTGCCCGCGGCCACTGCCCCACCGGCACCATCGCCAAACCCCTTCACCCCAACATGTCTACCAATGTACCTCCTGTATCCCTTTCCGCGTACGCCGCCGCCGTGCCCGCGTCGACTCGCCCCTGGCGACCCCCGTGGCCGTACCCCGACCCTAACCGAATGCAGGGCAGCTCCGATGCCGCGGCGGAAGCCCGGGACTACGAGGCCCAGCTGCGGCAGGTGGGGGCAGGCGGGGGGGAGGCGGGGGACTAGTGGCAAGCGTGCTTGCTATTATTAAGGATGTTACACGTGCTTGTGTGGGATGGGGGGGAGGAGCCAGGTGAGGAAGGGCCCAGTACGAGGATAGGAAGTAAGCCTTGTTGTGGGAGGTGATGAGCCTGGCCGCAAACGGACAGCGGGCACGGAGTCTTCGGAGCGCGGCGGCTTGGCTGGTTAGGGCGGGGGGAGGAGGGGCCGGCGCGCGACAGAGATAGGGGGGAAAAGGAAGGGGGGGGAGGGGAGGGAGGGGAGGGAGGGAGGGGAAGGGGGGGAAGGGGGGGGGAGGGGAGGGAGGGAAGGGGGGGGGGAAGGGAGGGGGGGGAAGGGAGGGGGGGGAAGGGAGGGGAGGGAGGGGGGGGGGGAGGGAGGGGGGAGGGAGGGGGGAAGGGAGGGGGAAGGGAGGGGGGGAGGGGAGGTACCGTGTCGCCTCCGAATCGTGTTAATGCACGCGCCCGTGCCCGTACAGATTGCCGTGCTCCGTAACATGGACCTGACCGCCGACGTGGTCCCGCGCTTCGACCTGATGCTGCTGGGCATGGGCGCGGACGGGCACGTGGGGTCGCTGTACCCGGGGCGGCCCGAGCCGTCCATCGGCGGCCCGGGCGCCCCGCTGGTGCTGCCGGTGGACAAGAAGCAGCCGGCGTCCATCACCCTGTCGCTGCCCGTCATGTGCGCGGCGAAGCAGGTGGGGAGAGGGGGGAGGGGAGAGGGGGGAAAGGGGGTAAAAAGGGGGGGAGAAGGCGGGGGCAGGAAGGCGGGGGCAGGAAGGCGGGGGGAGGAAGAGGCAGAGCGAAGGGGATAGGGGGCGGGAGGGGGAAAGGGGATGGAGGAAGGGAAGGGGGAAGGGGGACGGGGGAAAGGAGGAGGCGAAGGGGAAGGGCGCTTGAAGACAGGGCGGCTGGAGCACTGAGCCCAGGCGCAGGGGTTGGGTTATTTCGTCGGAGTCAACGCTTCGCCGTCTTCGTCAATGACCACATCGGCGGTTATCGGTTTGTTGCTCTTCTGCGGTTTCGCTGTCTTTATTGACAAGAAAAGAGTGGTTGGTCGGAGCCCCGCCGTCAAGGAGGAGGTAGCTTGGTCTGCGTCAGAAACAAACAGATCCGTTGTGGACCTATGGGTCGACCTGCCTGCGTCAGCCTGCCCGCGTCACCGCAAGGGCCCGATGCCGCAAACCCGATTCGGTCAATGCCCCCACCCCCACCCCACCCCCCGTTGGGCGGCGAAAGGCCGATCGCCCTCCGTGCGACCGGTCGTCCGCTTCTGGACACGTGCATACAGTACGGCAGACAGAACGGCAACGGGATCCGAATCCGGACAGGACCCGCAGGTGCTGAACGTCGTGTTCACGACGAGGACCGCCGCGCTCTCTGTCGCTCTCCCCTTCCTCTCACCCTCCCCATCCGCTCGCTGCTGCTTTCCGTGCGCGCAGGTGGTGGTGGCCATGACGGGGGCCAGCAAGGCGGAGGCGGTGCGCGCGGCGCTGCAGGCGCCCTCCCCCGCCGGCGACAAGACCGACCTGCCCGCGCGGCTGGTGCGGCCGGTGGAGGGCGGCAGCGCGCTGTGGCTGATGGACGCGCCGGCGGCCGGCCGCCTGGACATCGCGACCACGGCGAGGTCGCTGCTGGCGGCGGACCATGCCGCCCGGGTGCTGTGATGCGGGATTGTGAGGAAGGGGGATTGTGTCATTGTGATGAGGATGGACGTCATGCTGAGGGAGGAGCGAAGGTCGAGGGGGTTGCCATGCACGGTATTGCGGGCCCAGGTGTCTGCCGAGGTGAAGGGGTGGTTTCCTGGTTGTTTCTGGGACACGAGCTATGCCCCCCGAGTGCGCTTCGGTTGAACCCCTTGTCGAACGTTTTAATTCAATAGCTGGGTGTGTAAGGCCATGATCAAGTGAAGCAGTTAACTACCGAGAGGACCGTCGTACGAAAGAAACAACGGTTTTCGGGCAAAGCTTTGTCTGTGCGCTTGGAAGCATTATGGTTGCTCTCAATTTCACGTCGTCCTAGCGGTAAGGCACTGTAGTGGAAGGCACTCCAGTCTTAGTAAAATGTGTTGAACGGGATTTGGATAACAAACAACCATTTTCACTTATACTATTCACACATATTATCAGATTAACTAATCTGAGGTTGCAAAGCGGAGACTCACGACTGGTCTTCCGAAGCAGGCGCCGCACCAATTCGCTTTTTGCCGTCACACCCTGTCGGGCACTAGCTGTCGGCACTTTTCATCCCGGCATCATGGTTGGCACAAGGAGGTCGGCCCGTGTTCAAGCCAGCGATAGGGCCGAGGTGAGCGCCGCCAGCATTTCGGCACTTGACGGGCCGTAGTGAAATTCTAAACGCCATTTAGCGTTACTTCATCACATACAACAATAGAGACCAAGTCTATTTATTACATAACGGAACTTGAGTCTTCTTCGCCCAACCGTCGGCCACCCCTGGTCGCTGCCACCGTGCAGGACCCCCCGCAAGCTGCAGCTGCCAACGGCGGCGGCGATCCCCCTGCCCCCGCCCCTACGCCTGCCGGACAAAGTCTCCCCCTCGACCAGCCTGCCGGCGACGCGCCTGCTGTCGTGGTCGCCGCTGAGCCCGCAGCAGCACCCGACGCGCTGGGCTCGCCGCCATCCGCCAAGCGGCGGAGACAGGAACCCTCGGATCAGCTCGCCGCCCAAAAGCTGCAGAGCAGTCCCGCAGCTCCGAAACCATCCACGGGCTCGGCCGCGAATGGCCCAGCCCCGGCGAGTAACGGCAGCGGTGAGGGGGCGGATGTGCTGGACGGCTTCCGCAAGCTGCCGCAGCTGCGTGCGGCGCTGGAAACGTTGCAGGTGAGGAATAGGTACAAGGGGAGGGAGCGGGTGGCACACGGGATCAGGAGTCGTAGTGAATCTTTTTCGAGAAAGGAGCGGCCACAGGCGGAAGGAAGGGGCGGGGAAGGGAGGGCGGGGGCTGGGGCGGAGTGGAGCGGGGCCGGTGGGCTGGGTGCTTTGTGCAGTGTGGACCCCACACGTTGCTCCATGAGGGCCTGTATGGGCGGGCCTGGGTCTGCGCAGTACGTACGGCACCCCTCCCGTTGGGCTCCTGGCGGCCTCCCGGTCTTCCGGCCGTCCCGCCTCGCGCCACCCGTCCGCCCCTCCTCAGCGCGGGTCACTCTACCACTCTACCACTCTACCTGTCTGCCAGGCACCCCTGTTCTTCGACGCGTGAACCAAAACAAGGCATCGCACACAGCACCACACCGCACCTCCCCCTCCCCCTTCCCCGCCGGGCTGGGCGTGTCTAAGCTGTTTTTCTATTAACCGCCCCTCCCCCTCCCCCGCCGACCCCCCTCACCTGACCCGACCAGGCGCGGGTGGACGACTCGGCGGTCTTCCTGCGGCCCTCGGCCGAGGTGGCGGCGGCGGCACGGGAGGTGGCCAAGGTGGGCGGGCGCCGCAAAAGGAGAAATGAAAGACGCGGAGCAGCATCCGGGGGTCTGCGGGTTGTCGCGGGGCGTGTCGCGTGTGTGTTTGGGGGATGGGCACGGGGGACCTCCCCCCCTCCCCCCAACACGGCGATGCGAGGGGAGGGGAGGGGAGGGGGTGGGGTGGGGAATGGGGCAGGTGCCTTTAAGAAATATTGGGAGGAGATGTCGTGTAGTCGTCTTTTCGCGCTGCGGACCAGCGCTGGCGAATCGGGTTGTGTGGGAGGGAGGCGTGATGCGGTGATAGGGTGGTGGTGCGGGGAGCCAAGGCGCACATCCTCCTCCCCCACCCCCCATCCCCCACCCGCCCGCGCGGGTCGGTAGCCCCCACTGTGCGTACATCGGTGCCGTACATGTGTGTGCCCCCGGTGAGAGGGAGCTGCTGCCGATGCCGGTGCCGCGCCTGTTCTGCATTCCTCGCCCTCAAACCTACACACCTGCACCCAAAAAATGAGAGG
Organism: Eudorina sp. 2006-703-Eu-15; assembly: GCA_003117195.1. NCBI lineage: Eukaryota > Viridiplantae > Chlorophyta > Chlorophyceae > Chlamydomonadales > Volvocaceae > Eudorina > Eudorina sp. 2006-703-Eu-15. The sequence continues at coordinate 36,408 of BDSI01000025.1, read as the reverse complement.
CCATGAGCCGAGGGGTCCTCGCCCGCCCGCCCGCCCGCCCACCCACCGCCCGCCCATCACTGATGAGTAGCGATGAGCACCGATGACGCCCTCCCATGGTCGGGTGCTGCCTTGGATTGGTTGCCCTTGCGGATCGCTGTGTCGCACGTCATGCGCCACGTCATATCACGTCGTATACATTACGTCATATACACCGTTATATGTGAGGTGCGCCCCCGGAGTACCCTCAGCTGCGCCTATGCACCCGGATGGAGTCTTAAGCCCCCCGTTTCCTTCCTACTCTACTTCCCCCGTTGGAGTCCTAATTCCCCGTGCCTCCTAACCTCGCCCTGCCATCGCTGCCGTCCCCCCAACCCCCCCGCACCCCCCACACACAAAACACACCCGCACACCCCCCGCACACACACACCCCCCTTTCGCAGCTGCTCTACCAGCAGTACGCCCGCGTCCTGCTGGAGGGCGGCGGTCCGGGCGCCGGCACCCGGGCGGAGCGGCGGGCGCTGAGGAGCAGCTCGCTGGCGCCCCTGCCGGAGCTGCACACCGACGCCAGCTTCGACCCGGAGCAGATCTGGCTGCAGGTGGGTGTGTGGGGGTGGCCCGAGGGGGCCGCGGGGGGGGGGGCCGGGAGAAGTGGAAAGGAGAGGTGGGGAGGGATAAATATTGGACATTGGTAGACATGTTCAGGTGAGGACGGGGGGAAGGCAGAGGCAGGGGGTGGAACGAAGTTGTGGACAGGTGTGCGCTGGCTGGGACCAGGGTAAGGGCCAGGGGAGGGAGTGAGGGGGTGCGAATGCGACGGGGTGGGGTGGGGACGGGTAAGGTAGGGAGGGGCGGCGGGACCCGGAGGAGGGCCGGCAGTCGTGCCGGACCCGGCGGTGAAGCACACATGTGGGTTTGGGAGCGGAGACGAAAACCTCTTGACATGTTTGTGTGTGCTGCTGCACTGCTGCTGCATCCCCTGTTGGATGTTGGGGACGGCAGCGGTTGTCGGTTGTGCGTCACCACCACCACGAGGGGGGGGCCCGGCGCTGTGTGTCTCGAATGCCGCAGCAATCCCCGTTGGAGCCCAATCCACATTGGAAATGTGGCACTCAAAAAGCCGCTGAGAGAGAGACATCTCCTCCCCTCCCCATCTCTTCCCCCGCTGTAACGTTCATTCATTTCCTCCCCCGCGATGCGATCCGATGCGATCCGCGCGCAGCTGGAGCCGGCGACGGAGGCGGCCGTACGGCGGGTACGGCGCCTGGCCCGCATCGCTGAGCCTCTGGCCGGCGGGGCCGCGGACCTGTTGACGGCGGAGGCGGCGGCGGGCATCGACCGACTGCTGTCCGGCGGCCGCAGCAGCGATGAGGACGACGAGGAGGAGGAGGGCGAGGAGGAGGGGCTGGGCGACTCGGAGATGGAGGAGGGCGAGCAAGAGGAGGAGGATGGCGAGGAGGAGGATGGCGAGGAGGAGGATGGCGAGGAGGAGGATGACGAGGAGGAAGGGCGGAAGCGCGCAAAGAAAGCACGTACAGGTGGGTTGTGTGGCTGAAGAGCTGGTGTCGGTCGGAAGGTGCGGGTGGGGGGGGGAAAAGCAATATCGGCGGTTATAGGGTTGTTGCTCTTTTGCGGTTTCGGAAGGGGGCCGTGCGGGAAGGGGAGATGCAGCAGCGTGGTATGGGTACGGCTGACAGCGGGTATGACCCAGCTCGGGTGATGGAGCGTTTCGCGCCGGGGCGGGGCGGGGCGGGGCGGGGGGAGGATGCGACGGGCGGGCGGCGGGGTTGTTGGAGCCCGGCGCGCAGCCGCAGATGTTTATGAGTGGGGGGAGGGAGGCGCGGGCCCCACGGCGGGTCCTTGATTTCTGGTGGCTGCGCACCCCTGCCCACGCGGCCGACAGTGCTGGGAGGATGCTGCAGAGATGCTGCCGGGATGCTGTTGCTTCCCTTTCCCCAAATCGGTTGCCATACCATCCTCCCCGCCTTGGGTGCACGCGCGTACCGTCATGTACCGTACCGTACTGTAATGTACTGTACCGTACCGCGAGGTGACGTGACGGGACGTCATATCTCCTTCCATGACGTCCGGCTGTTGCCGCCTTCTGCAGAGCCGCGCGGCGGCAGGAAGCCGGGCGGACGTTCGGCCCCCCCTGGAGACGGGCGGCTGGAGGACCGCTTCTTCCGGCTGAGCGACCTGGAGCGCTACGTGGAGGATGCGGAGCGGCGGGCCATGGCGGGGAGCGAGGAGGGGGACGAGGACGACGAGCTGATGGGCCGGGCGGGCGAGGGCGCGGAGGGGGAGGAGGAGGACGATGAGGGCGATGCCGGCCTGTTCGAAGGTGGGTGGGTGGCCGCGGCGGCGACGCGCACGCACGGCCGCGGGAGGGGAGGGGGAGGGGCTGTAAGGGGCGATGGCATTGAATGACCGACTGGTGGGGGATCGGGACGGGAGAGGGGGAGGGGGTTACCGTACGGGGGCTCATCCGGGACAGCATGGAGCCACCGGGGTGGAGGGGTGGAGGGCCGCCCACTGTCTTGATGGGCATCAGGAAGGGGGTGGCCTTGCTGTCCACGGCGGCGGCCGGCCACCCTGGTGCCTAGTCGGTGCGGGCTGGCGCAGGGCCGTCAGCCGCCCGGCCGGCAGCCGCTGCTGCCCTGGAGGCCCCTCCTCCTGGACCCCCCTCCTCCCCCCCTCCTCTCCCGCCACCTGCTCGAGCCCTAGCCCTCGGGCCCTAGCCCTCGGGCCCTTGCCCTCGGGCCCTAGGCCGTCGCGGCGCTCCTCAACCCTCCGAGACGTGTGTTGCCCCCCTTTGACTTTGCCTTGCCGTGCTGTGCTGTGCTGTGCTGTGCTGTGCTGTGGTGTGATCATGCGGCGCACCGCGACCTCAGGCCTCGACGACAGCGACGACGAGGAGGCGGCGATGGAGAGGCTGCTCAGCAACACCGCCGCGGCAGCTGGTGGGGGTGGGATCGCGTGGGGGTCGGGGTGGGGGGTCGGGGTGGGGGTCGGGGGGTAAGTGGGATTGGGTGGGGGCGGGGGCGGGGTCCTAGGGGAAAGGGGGGAGGGACAAGGACGGAGGGGGGAGGGGGCTGGTTCTTCGGTGGCTGCTATGTGTGCTTCAAAACATGATGTACTTCAAGACGCGTGCAGTTGTACCAGGGCTGGTGCTACAGCCATGTAAGGCTTTGGGCGCCATAGACCTGGTCATCATTATCATCGCCCACATCTGCCCATCTCTCCCTCTCCCCGGCCCCCTCCTTTTTAAACCCCTCTCCTCCTACCCGGCCACCTCCCCGCTCCGCCCCTGCATTCTCCCCGCTCCGCCCCTGCATTCTCCCCGCTCCGCCCCCCTCCCGTTGTCGTCCAACTCTGAAGGCAAGAAAAAGGGCAAGGACGCCTCCGGGATTCGATACCAGGACTTCTTTGGGGGCGGCGGCGCTGATGAGGATGATGAAGAGGGCGACGAGGATGAAAGCGATGACGACGACGACGATGACGGCAAGGATGGCGAAGGGGCTGGGAAGCGTGGTGGCCGCCGCGGCGGCCTCCTGTACGGCGGGGATGATTCGGACGTGGACGAGGACGGCGAGGAGGATGACATGGAGGGAGACGAGGAGGACGGCGGTGCGGCGCGGCGACGGTCGGGGAAAGACGCGGGTGGGTGGCCGGGGATCCATGGCGCAAGCGTGCCTTTGGGGTCGAGGCTGTGTGACCCACGGGACGGCGCGCGGGCTGTGTGACCCACGGGACGGCGGGCACCCAGGCACAGCACCTGCTCTGCCCCAGGGGAACGTGAGGGTGGTTGGGTCCACAGCCCCGAGGAGAGGAGGGGCTCGCGGTGCAGAGGCCGCCGGCGCAAGTGCGCCGTTAAGACAGACACCCCGCAGTGTTGTTTCGCCTCCGTCGCTCCACTCGTTTCCACCACACGCCCTTGCTGGGATGGAGACCAAGGTGCCGCCGCCGTCGGGATCCTTCTGTTGCACACACCTTGCCTGATCCGGATGTGTTGTTCGTTGCCCTAACCAACCAATTACTAACTAATCAACCACCCTATTGCCGCCAGGTCCTCGTGACGGCGACCCGGGGGGCCCTGCGGAGCGGCAGCCCGCGACTAAGCGAAGGCAGCAGCAGCAGCAGCAGCAAGCGGCCATGTCTGCCCACGAAAAGCGTCTGGCCCGGTTGCAGGTGCGACAGCGCGGCGGGGTCAAGTGGGCGGATGGCGGGTGGGGGCAGGGAGGAGGGACGGGGAGACAAGTACTTCGCAATCGGTGATTTTTTTCTCGCGACTTCACTGTCTAATATTATTGACAAAAGGGGAGGGGGGAGGAGCGGTGGGCCGCTGGCTCTGACCCGCGGGTCGCTTTCTTTCTTTAGTGTGCACGCGTTTGGACGTCGGGTCGGGGGGCAGGGACTCGGCCGTACGGCATCACGCGTGGGGGCCCGTCCAGTAATATGTCGTACAACGAACGGCCCGCGCCACCCATCGTCTCTTTTCCTCCATTACCAGCACGGCCGTACTGTGCGTGTGCGTGTGCGGATAGCCGCACCGGTAGCGCAGGATCCCAGGAATCCATTGGCGCCTTCCCAACCACCTCCCCAACCACCTCCCCAACCACCCCAACCACCTCCCCAACCACCCAGATGGGCTCATCTCATCCGTCGCTAGGGCACATCCATTCATAGCGTCCAGACCCCCCCCGCCCGGCGGCCATGGCAATGTGCCACCCCCCCTTTCCCCCCGGGGGGTCTTCATCGGACCTCTGCTCTCATTGGCAGCAACGCAGTTTGAATATGTCTGCCAATTGCCTATACCCACCCCCTTTTGACCCATGCACCCCACTCCACCCCCTTACCCCCCACCCCCACCCCCACCCCCTTGCCCCCCCACCCACCCCCCCCACCCCAACCCCACCCCACCCCCACCCCACCCCCCACTCCCACCACCCCCACCCCCACCCGACACCCCACCCCCACCACCCACACCAGGAGCGGGTGGCCGAGCTGGAGGCGGAGGCGCTGGCGGACAAGGCGTGGTTCCTGGCTGGGGAGGCCGCGGCGGGCTCGCGGCCGATCAACAGCGCCCTGGAGCTGGACATGGACTTCGAGACCACCGGTGGGTGGGGAGAAACAGCGGTAGAGGCAGGGCCGCTCCCCTGAAGGAAGGCTGCCTGGCTACATGCGAATCGTGCTATGGGGGGGTCTGCCGCTGACGGCCACCGGCGCACCGCCCCCAGCGCCCGCCCTGTCCGGGGCACCATTGCTGATGACACACCAACGGTGGGGTGCCGTGTCGTGCGCCGGGGTCCCGGGCCCCTCCCTCCTCCCCTCGACCCCCCCCCCGGCCCCCTTCCCCCGACCCCTGTCTACCAATTTCACCTCCCCCCTCCCCCCGACCACCACCGCCGTCACCATGTGCGCGGCACTGCTGCAATCCAGTGGCAAGTCGGAAGCTCGCTTTACCTTGATCCCCCTGGACCGAACTACCCACCTACCGCTCAACACGCACCACTTAACCCTCCAACGTACCACCCTCTCTTCCAACGTCCCATCCACCCACCCTCATTGGCGGGGGCTTCCTTTTCCCGCCGCTGTAGCCAAGCCCGCGCCGGTGCAGACGGAGGAGATGACCACCGACCTGGAGGTCATGATCCGTAAGCGAATTGCCGACCGCCGCTTCGACGATGTCGTACGCGTCGTGCCGCAGCCTCTAGAGACGAAGAAGAAGGCGATTGAGCTGGATGACACCAAGGCCAAGTCGGGCCTGGGAGAGCTGTACGAGCAAGACTTTGTACGGCAGGTTGCAGGTGGTACGGCGGAGGACAAGGACGAGAAGTTGCGCCAGGAGGCGCGGTCGCTGTTCAAGGCGCTGTGCGGCAAGCTGGACGCGTTGTGCCGCTTCCACTTCGCCCCAAAGCCGGTGGTGGAGGACATGACGGTCCGCAGCGAGGTAAGGGTGGTACGGGGGGCGCGGGGGTGAGGGGGTGCGAACGAGGAGTGTCGCGGCGGTGGTGGGGGAAGCTGACCACATTTCCCCTCACACACATTCCCCACATTACCCCCCCACACACATTACCCCCTCCCTCCCTGGGTGTGCCCGGGCTCGTTCTTTTGGGTATATTTCTTATTTACTTTAACCCCCTTCCCCTCGCTGCGCCTCTCCCTGTTTCCGCTGGATACATACTGACTGCCTCACCCACGTGGGGGTTCGTTCGATGCCTTGCACTCTGCCTGCTTGCCCGGCCTCCTTCCCGCGCCTCCCTAATCCCTAACACCCTCAGGTTCCCGCAATCGCCATGGAGGAGGCCGCCCCGGTGGCGGTCAGCAAGGCCGCCATGCAGCTGCCGTCGGAGGTCTACCAGCCAGGGGCGAAGGATGGACGTCCGCTGGCGGAGGGGGAGCTCACCAAGTGGGTGTGGGTGCTCTGGCCTGTGGGTGCCTTGCGTATGGGTGGGTTCGTGGGCCGGCAGAGCATGATTCATGACAAGCAAGGGGCATACATAGCTCGAGAGAAAATGCGCGGGAAGTGCCCGTGTGCCATACGACTTTCCCTGCCCCAGCCCCAGCCCAGAAAAACGTATCCAAATACACAGTAAGGCTGCGGACGGAGGAACTGCGAAGGAGGATCAAAAAGAAAAACCTGAACGTGAGGACGTGAGGAGCTGAGGAGCTGAGGACCTGGACGTGGGGAGCTGAGGAGCTGACCTAGAGACGTTTCCGCGTGGGCGGTGCGGTGGTGCTGCCACCTGTTGCTTGCCACAGGGAGGAGCGCAAACAGCGGCGAGCTCGCAAGAAGCGGCAGCGGAAGGCGCGCGAGGCGTCCAAGGAGGAGGAGCGCAGGGCAAAGGCGGTGGCGGAGGGCGGCACGGCGGCGGTGGTGGGGCGCAAGTCGGACAGCAAGGTGGGTGGGTGGGCTCACCGGAGGTTGGGGCGGAGCCGGCCAGGAGGGAGGGCTGGGACGGGAAAGGCTGAGGGCAGGGGCCTGAGATCTGTCTGGAGGGACTTGGGCCGGGACGGCGTGCGGTGGCCCTGGGGTGGCGTGATGGTGAGTGGGTGCTGTTCGGCGAGTGTGTCTGGACTGGACAGTCGAGGTTGAGGTCGAGGTGGGGGAGTGGGGGACCGGATGTGTACGGAGCGCGGCGGGACGTGAAGTGGGAAAGTCAGGAATACGAGGAGGGTTGGGGAGTTGGCGGTCACATACTCCATAGTCGGGGACGTGGTTGCCGCTGTGTGTTGCATTACCCGAGCAGGTAGGAAGCTGTTCACATCGTCAGGGGTCCGAGGCGTGTGAGCGGAGGGCCGATGATGACTTGCAGCAGCCCCCTCCCAACCGACCAGTGCTGTGCCCTCTCAGCGGCCGTCCTGCTCGTCTCGTCCCATGCTCTCCCGTTGTGGTACATAATCACGCCCAGCACAGTGCTTGGTATGGGTCGGGCGGGTCTCTTATCTAAACACACAACACCGGCCTCTGCATACACACACACACACACACTGACTGCAGGTGGTGGCGGGCAAGGGTGTCAAGCTGGCGGAGGGTGCAGGCGCCGGCCGGCACGGCCGCACCGACCTGGGCAACAGCTCTGCGGTGTTCGCCAAGCTGGCGGCGGAACAACAGGCAGCGGCAGCGGCAGCGGCGGGTGGCGGTGTGGGCAAGGTCGCCCGAGAGCTCAAGAAAAAGGCGACCGGAGGGGGTCAGGAGGCGGGCAAGAAGGGTGCCGTTTTGTTCAAGCTCTGAATTCGGATGCAACGCCGGCGTGGCAGCCCCGCAAATATCGACCGGGGAGGTAATACATATCGGTCTCTGTGAATATGGTGTGAATGCCGCCAGTCCAGGTAATCCAGGCATTCAAAGCTGTAAGAGGTTGAGTGCCTAGAAGTATACCTAAGGGGCCGCTTGGTGGCCGGTGGCGGTTGCAGTGTTTACAGCAACGGCAAGAGAGCTGCTACTGTAAGATCTCGGATGGCCAGGTTGCTCTGGATGGAGACTTTTAGGCTTTTCCTGTCGTGGCCCCATGCCGGGTGGGCATGTCGGGGCACACGGCCTGATACCCCCGGCGGTGCTGACCAGTTGATTACTTTTCGTAACTTGGGTTCGTTGTCAGTGCCCAGCACCATAATGAAGTAGTTTCATTCGTTACCAAGGCTGTCGTTTCATGAAACGAACCGGGTGGCATCTTACGAACCAAGTTTTTCCCAGAGTGCGACTGGTGTGCACCAGCTGAAAGCTGGACTTGAATGCTTGGACGGTGTGGTGTGTGGTTTATGGCATGTAAAAGACTCGGACTTTTGTAAGAGCGGGGCTGAGACGTCCTCGTGGGTGGAAGGCCGTGTTGCTACAGGGTCCATGTCTGTATGTACATCTGGCGGATCGACCCCTGACCGACCACGAACGACCCCTGACCGACCCCCGACCGACCCCCGACCGACCGACCCACCACCGACCAACCACCGACCGGTTTCGTTGCTGTTGTTATGATTCCGTCTGTAAAATGGAGACGTATCTATAGACGATATATATATATATATCGTATATGACATATAGACGACTCGTCTATAGTCGCCCATCAGACGTCTCTTTTAGACGACGGATGGGTTCGTCTATAGACGACCCGTCTATAGATGGTCTATTCACCGTTAGGCGACCAGTAAGGAAACGGCCTCAGAAGTGGGCTCGGTGCGCGCACCGAAAAATGACGCGGTTTCTGGGCTCGGTGCGCGCACCGATCCGTATCCGTACGCGCACCGAGCCCAGTTTCAGGGATGTGCGTCGTGCCCGCACTTGTCTCTACGTACAGATCAACAAATGTAATGTTGGCGCTAAGAATGAAGATTCCACAGGTGCCGCCCAACAGGCACCGGGATCCGGCCGTTGGGGACAGGAGGCCACAAAGCACGGCTCGGTGCGCGCACCGAGCCCAGTTTCACGGATCTGCCTCATGTCCGTACTTATCTCGATGATTCGTAGAATTGTTATTTGCATTGATAATGTACGATCAGGGTCCTCCTGGCAGATGTTGCTGGGAGGGAAACGACCGCTGGGCAGGCGGCCGCAAAGTACGGCTCGGTGCGCGCACCGATCCGTGCGCGCACCGAGCCTGTCAGAAATTCCAACAGAGACGACTGCATCCATTGTATCCGAATATACGTAGGACAGCACTGTTCGTAATTTACTCCAGCAAAATACGTCAGTACCAGCTGATGGACAATGTTTTCTTCTCTCCACAACCGCAAAGCAAGCATGCGTGAATCAGTTTACTAAATTTCTAATAATAAAAAAAAATCCAATCTACTTAAAAGGACGCATATGTCAGTTCACGCTCAGCTCTTGTCGACCTGAACGAGAACGTTTCCTTACTTGGACGGGTCTGGAATGCCTTAACGCCTGTGAATGCTGTGCACTATAACAGCGATAGTCATTTAATAATAGTTTCTGTTGTTATAAAATAGCCTAACAGGGTATTCCAGTCAGACCTCCGTGCTGTGCTGAGCTCGTTTGTGGTCGCAGTACCAGATGCATCTGTACCACATGGCTCTTTTATCTGTGTCCAATGGAGACATTTCCTTAGTTGTGTAACAGAATGCGCAAGTGACGCTCGAGTAACGGCTCGGAAGCAGTAAGCACCAAAGGTCCACAGCTCATGGAAGCAAGCATATAATACAACAGGTTATGAGCCCCGACTCATGAGTGACGAAATGGATACGCCAGTTCGTGCGGTTTATAACCAGAAGTTGACGATACAGAATAGGTCGGTATGGCTTGTGAGATCGAAGGCTGCAATTATAGCGGCCAAGGCAGGCGATGCGCTCACAAAGGCACGTGATGCGACGGCCACTCATGATCTCGCTCGGGCGGCCATAGTCAATCTTCTGGACGACAACGACTTAGATCTCTACGAGGGCAACCCCGACGTCATCAAGCTGTATGAAGCACTTGAGAAGCGCTACAAGGATCTGATGACCCTCGCCGACCAGTCATCTGGGCGGAACTTCAAAGGGTGAAAATGCTGCCCAAAGATGACGTTCGCAGCTACATCAAGAAGATCAGGGACCTTGTTAAGGAGCTCAAGGAATGCAAGGAGGAGGTGTCTGGCCCAAATCAGGTCAGCCTCGCCTTGCAGGGTCTCCCACCCAGCTACGGAGACTACACGAAGTCCTTCTTCGCCATCAAGATGCCGGAAACGCTTGATGAGCTGGAGCCCAAGTTGCTGTTGGTCGAGCAACAGGTCGAGGCGTCAACGTCTGAGTCGACAACCGTGTCACTCTACGCTGGACGTGGGCGTCCCGCCGGCAACAGCAACAACAAGGGCCGCGAAGATGACAGTGGAAACAAGGCAAGCGGTAGCCGCGGCGAGTTCAGAGGCCGGTGCTTTAACTGTGGGCAGCGAGGCCACCGTTCGCAGGATTGCAAGAAGCCTAAGCAGGAGAACAAGGCCTTCTGCACTCACTGCAAGAAGACTGGCCACTCGCTGGCGCAGTGCTGGAGCGCACCAAAGTGGCGTGACGAGAAGAAGGACCAGGATGACGAGGACTCGTTCCCGAAGGACAGCCCAGTGTTTCTGGTTTTTCCGCTGCAGATGGCTGAGGAGCTGAAGGAGTCACTGGTGAAGACCAAGACGGCAGAGGAGAAGGGCTCCGAATCGCAGGAGGAGGCTGCGGTCGGGTCCTGGGAGCCGTCGGGTGATATGCCGTACGATGACGACGTCGACATGGTCGAGATGCGCGTCGAGGTGCCGCGCGAGGAGAGCGTGGCGGCGGCAATGGAGCCGCCAATCGAGGTGCCGCGCGAGGAGAGCGCGGCAGCAGCAATGGAGCCGCCAATCGAGGTGCCGCGCGAGGAGAGCGCGGCGGCGGCAATGGAGCCGCCAACCGAGGTGCCGCGCGAGGAGAGCGCGGCGGCGGCAATGGAGCCGCCAACCGAGGTGCCGCGCGAGGAGAGCGCGGCGGCGGCAATGGAGCCGCCAACCGAGGTGCCGCGCGAGGAGAGCGCGGCGGCGGCAATGAAGCCGCCAACCGACGAGCCGCGCGAGGAGAGCGCGGCGGCGGCAATAGAGCCGCCAATAAATCGGTCGGGACTAAACGGTGCGGCGTGGGACTACGACGCACGTGGAGCTGAGGTGTCCGACTGGGGGTCGAGTGTGGAGAAGCTGCTCCAAATGGCCCATGCTGTCGGAATCACGACCATCCCACAGGATCAGAGCACCGGCGAGCTCGGCCTGGACGTCTGGTCGCTTGGTGTGGCGATGTACGAGGCTGTATGCATCAAGAAGTACGAGGCAAACCCATTGGAGGTGGATCTGCCATGGGGAGACGTCAACGGGAAATTGTTGGAGGACGTGAACGCGTTAGAGCGTGAGTGGGGCATGGACGTGATTCAGCCTGCAGCAATGGTTGTGCTGCAGACGAAGGGGCAGACGTTCTTGTGTGACAAATCGGGCTCTGTCTCAGATGGGAAACGGGTCTGGTTTGTTGATTCGGGATCGTATTATCATGTGACGCCCGACAAGGATAGTTTGCTCGATTATCGTGAGTTGGAGGAGCCTGTTGCTCTCACACCAGTTGGGGGAAAGCCTTTCTATGCCGTAGGGTATGGGGACATTGTGTTGCGGATCGACTCGTCCAAGACCCTGCACTCGTTTCGCATGGATAAGCCTGGGGAGCCTGTTACCATCAAGGTGAAGGGGGTGTTCCATGTGCCGGAATTTCATTTCCGACTCATCTCCTTGAAACAGCTTGCGGCAAGAGGTGCAGAATACTCGGGACAAGGGACGGTGATGAGTGTGTTCCACCAGCGAGAAGACTGGTACTTCGAGGCCTGCTGCAAGTCCTCGGTGTACGCGGTCCGGGCTGAAGAAATATGCAGGGGTACACAAGGCAAACCAGTTGCTGCAGTGTTGCCTGTCCGTGATCGCGCGAAACTCTGGCACTCGCGCCTAGGTCACCTCAGCTATTATAATGTCGCGAGGTTGGTGGAAGAGGAGATGGTTCATGGTATTGATGTGTTACCGGATCGTTTCCGAGAGTTGGGTACGTCCCTGTGTGCGGAGTGTGTGATGTCCTCCCACCCGCGCAAACCGTTCCCAGATAATGACTCGCGTGCAGAACAATGCCTGGAGTTGGTGCACATGGACCTATGTGGCCCGATGTCCGTGGAGTCGCAAGGTGGAAGTCAGTACGTGGCTACGTTTCTTGACGATTACTCAGGATTGTCTGCAGTGTGCTTTCTGAAGACCAAAAAGGAGGCAGTTTCGGCGGTGCAGCAGACGCTGAACTTATTGGAAAACCAGTCAGGACGGAAGGTGAAGGAGGTGCGGACTGATCGTGGCCGTGAGTACCTGAATCAAGAGTTGGGTGGGTACTATGCGAGCAAAGGCATTGCGCATCAGAAGTCCGCGCCGTACTCACCGCAACAAAATGGGCGGGCGGAGCACCTAAATAGGACCCTGATGCAGAAGGCGCGTGTGATGCTGCAGGAAAGCAAGCTGCCTACGGAGATGTGGTCCTTCGCGGTCAGCACTGCTAACCATCTGTGGAACCGGTCACCCGTACGTGGCCTGGAAGGCACGCCGTTTCAGCGGTTCTATGGTAAAGTGCCGGATGTGTCCAACCTGCGTGTTTTTGGCTGCCAAGCCTTCATGCGTGTGCCTGATACCGAGCGGAGCAAGTTGGATCCTATGTCCGCAAAGGGTGTATTCGTGGGTTATGAAGGTACGAAAGCGTACCGTATTATGTTGCCTGATGGGCGTGTGAAGGTGGCTCGTGATGTGGTTTTCGATGAATCGAAGGTTGGCTGGGCGGATGACGCGAAGTGCCCAAGCAAGCAGTATGTCTTGGCGGATGCGAGTGATGAGGATGCACCACCCCCGCTGATAGAAGACATTGATTCTGACACCGAGGAAGAGGAAACCAATGATGATGAGGGATCTGGAGGTCTGGAGGTCGAGGTCGAAGAGGATGTGGGCGATGCTGGAGCCTCACCAGAGGGGGAAGGAGAGACTGGCTCTGGCTCTGCTCCATCTGGCTCTGGCTCTGAACAGGTGGAGAGACATCGAGTACCCCTGCCGTTTCACAGACAACAGACAGCTCTTGTCACGCTGGGTTACAGTATAAGTCCCTAACAATGACCCTGCACAGCATCTCGAGAAGCCTTTGGCCGCGCTGTGTTACAATTGGTATCGAGTATCAGTACTCTTTCCGTACGACCTCGTCCGGTCGTGAGTTCGATTCTGGACGGGCGCGCAAAGGTTTCCACTCCAAAAACCCTGCTAGGGACGCATGTGCCGGAGATGGTCCGGGTGTCGCCGCATGACGTGACGCGAGGCCTGGCCAACCTCGTGGTGGGGGAGGAATGGCGGAGTGGACTGTGCACTGCGAGGACGCAGTGAGGAACGAGGACGTTCCCTTCAGGGGGGGGAGAATGTAACGCTGGGTTACAGTATAAGTCCCTAACAATGACCCTGCACAGCATCTCGAGAAGCCTTTGGCCGCGCTGTGTTACAGCTCTGGACCTGGTCCTGGACCGAGCCCGGAGGCCACGCCTGTTTTGGAGAGGTCTGCCCGTCCAAATCGGGGCAAGGCCAAGGAACGGCTGAACCTAGCGGTTGTTCCGGAAGGAGAACCCTCAGTGCCCAGGACCCTCGAGGAGGCTATGAGTTCGCCGGCAGCTCAAATGTGGAAACAAGCCATGGACGAGGAAATTTTGTCCTTGCGTGCGAATCAGGTGTGGACTTTGGAGGAGTTGCCGAAAGGGGTGCGTGCTCTGCCAGTGAAGTGGGTGTATATGATCAAGCGTGATGAGAACGGGGAAATTGTTCGTTACAAGGCCCGTTTGGTTGCCAAGGGTTTTGCGCAAGTGGAGGGACGCGATTTTGAGGAGGTTTTTGCTCCGGTGAGCAAACACGCTACCCTCCGTGCACTTATGGCTCTAGTTTCGGCTGCTGATCTAGAATTGCATCAAATGGATGTGAAAACGGCGTTCCTAAATGGTATCCTGGAGGAGGAGGTATATGTTCTCCAACCGCCGGGATATGCAGAGGGAAATCCACGGAAGGTGTGCAAGCTTCACAAGTCGTTGTACGGGCTGAAACAAGCCCCTCATGTGTGGTATGCTCGGTTGCGGGAAGAACTAGAGCAGATGGGTTTCCGTGTGTCACAGGCTGATCCAGGCCTGTTTTACAGAGATGTGAAGGGGGAGCGTACCTATGTGTTGGTATATGTTGATGATCTCCTAGTTTCTTCGAAATCTCTGGAGACGGTGAGTGCTGTCAAGAAGCGATTGATGTCGGCGTTCGACATCAGGGATATGGGAGAGGCTCGGGTGTTCCTCGGTTACGAGATCGAACGTAATCGGGCTGAACGCACCTTGAAGCTTACTCAGAAGCGGTTCGTGTCGGAGCTGATTGAGAAGTACGGCCTGAAGGAAGCCAATCCGCGCAAGGTGCCACTGTCAAAGGCGCTACGTGCGGAAGGTAACAGACTGGACGTACAGCAGTTTCCGTACGGTGAGCTGGTGGGTAGCCTGCTGTATTTGTCGGTGGGCACGAGGCCCGATATTTCATACTCCGTGGGAGCTTTGTCTAGGTACATGTCTAAGCCCACGGTCGAGCACTGGCATGCGGCCAAAGGTGTGCTGCGGTATCTACTTGGTACCAAAAGCATGGGCATTGTCTTTGATGGGAAGTCGAGTGTGGGTGCTCTTCACGGGTACTGTGATTCCGATTATGCGGGCTGTGTGGACACAAGGCGGTCCACCACCGGTTACGTCTTCATGATTGCCGGTGGAGCTGTTAGCTGGGCAAGTCGGCTGCAGGCCACAGTGGCCACGTCAACGGCTGAGGCTGAATACATGTCGAGTGGTGCTGCAACCAAGGAGGCGTTGTGGTTTCGTCACTTAGCGCGCGATTTGAAGCTGCGTGTTCCTAGCGTGCCGATTAGCTGCGATAACCAGGCGGCGCTGAAGATGATCAGTAACCTGATCACAACCGCCAGGTCAAAGCACATCGATGTGCTGCATCATTTTATTCGCGAGCGTGCGGCACGGGGAGAGATTAAGTTTCGCTATTGCAAGTCGAAGGATATGGTGGCGGACGTCCTCACGAAGCCGCTGCCGTACCCCGATTTTTCGAAGTGCATTTACTCCATGGGCGTCCGCTGAGGGATGATCCAGGAGTTTGGTCCAAACACGAATGGACCTCTATCACTAATAAGTGATGGTTTGGAAGATATCGAGGTCTGTCTGCGTGGGAGTGTTGTTATAAAATAGCCTAACAGGGTATTCCAGTCAGACCTCCGTGCTGTGCTGAGCTCGTTTGTGGTCGCAGTACGATCTGTACCACATGGCTCTTTTATCTGTGTCCAATGGAGACACATTTCCTTAGTTGTGTAACAGAATGTGCAAGTGACGCTCGAGTAACGGCTCGGAAGCAGTAAGCACCAAAGGTCCACAGCTCATGGAAGCAAGCATATAATACAACAGTTTCCTGGCTGGACGTATGGAGAGAGAAGACTGCGTTGACTACTTTCGTTCCAGTTTGCTCCAACGCAACAGCCCGGTCTCTTCAAATCCTTTTATTCAGGGCAGTGCTGAAAATTGGATCTCATTACGATTGTTGCAAAAGGGAGTTTTGAACAGCCAACATGTCCAGCATCGAACAGTAGCTCAGGGCAACTCTCCCGGGCAGTGGAAGGGCAACTATCGAAACACCGATGACCATTGATCTTGGGGCACATCGCACGTCCCAGCCTGTTCCCATGCCCCCCCGCTGGGATGCAACTTAGCCCCAGGACGGCCCGCCGCCGAGCCGCATAGCCACACCCGCCATCCCAGGGCTGTGTTATGACTATGCGGACCACTGGGACGTGTCAGAACGGAAATCCGCTCGACTTAATAACGAATTCAGTCTTCCTATGCAACCAAATCCCAGGCCATTCATTGGCGAGCAAGTTTACTATACATAGTGTCGATCCCCGTTTGCCGGCATTATTTGTATCCTGGTATATCATTATTCAGTCCAGTTATAATGCCAATTATACAATTACGGATCTATAGAGACAAGGTGTGCAGACACAAGGCGTGGTGCGCGCACGGAGCCGTGTTTTGTGGCCTCCCACCCCCACCCGGTGTTGGGAGCAATCTGCGGGAATAGGCAATCTCATGACCAATATTACATTTATTGATCTTGGGAGACTAGTGCGGGGCTGCGGGCACGACACACATCCGTGAAACTTGGCTCGGTGCACGCATGCACCCTAGATATCCATAAAGGTCCTATGCTCTCCCATTTCCTCGAACAAACAGACCCAAACACACCCTGTCGGTTACTTCGCCAGCACAATAATAATTATTGTCGTACTAAGGTCCAAAAACTGTCTTGCTGCTAAAAATTACTATAATTGCCGTACTGCGCCTATAGGCTTCGGCCAAGGAAGTAACCGGAAGCCTGCCGCTCACAGGAATGAAAGATTGAAACAGGTTTTGAAACTCATATGGTTATGCTGATATATACAGTCACAGCCGGAGCGTCTGGGTCGGCGGAAAACGGGAAATCAGCAACGCCGGTACCACAGCACTGCGTCAACCCTAAATCTCACATTTTCACAGTGAAGATTATACTAGAGATTGTTTTTCGCAATTCAGACGTCGCTGAGGACCTGGACATACTTATCCACGGCCGATGGCCAACACAACCCAGTGGTGTCGTCCTCCTGTCGTCTGCGCACCAGCTTTTATATTTTCATTCCCATCACTTTTCGTTTTGTTTGGACTGTGGGTGTCGCGGGTTCAGCGCATGGACGCCAAACCTATGGACAGTGAATGTTCGTTTCTCGCATGCCTTGTTTTCTCTTCTTAATCAAAAAACATTGCACATACAGTATGTGGTTCTTCACGGCCGTTTCGATCTGGGTCATCTTCAATACATTTCCGTGATGGTCGGTGTCGACATTCCGTGGGTTCTAAACATTTCTTCTCAACTTTCGCAAAACATCGTAAAAATGACATTGAACAAACAAATAACAAGAAACTATCATAATAATGCTGACAATTGACGGCTTTCGGGAAGTTTCGTTGGTACGAACTCGTTACAGCGGGTCGGAACCCGCACCGGAGCCAATGGAATGCGATTGCGCCAGCTATGGGCGCCAGCTGGAGGTTTATCTTGGCTTTCGGTGCCATTCGTTCAAGTCAGCCTTCTATTGGGGCTGCGGTTCGGTTGATATTCTATTGGTGGTCGAGCCATAGCTGCCACGCCTAGCGGTATTCCCCGTGCGGTTACTCGGGGTGTCGGTTACCCGGCCTGACATGGCAGTCCCCGGCAGCTGGAAGCCGACGGTCTGGCCTGGAAGGTGGCTTACGGGCGCCGTGTGGATCAGTGGGAAGGCGTGGAAGCTTAGGTACTCGATGGCATTTGTGCAGAAGGTGGACTTGGAGGTGCTGGCAAGTGCCGGTCCTCGGGACTAGTATAAAAGGCCACCCGCTGCCAGAGCTGGTCAGCAGTTTTACCCGGCGTATACCAGCGACTTGATGCTGACGAGCGCTTACTGCTCACTGTCTCTGAACTAGCGTGCGGTCTTCTGTACAGGCGCTCTGTCTCCCGCGCGGCCTAAGTCCGCGTGTGGCGGCAGCCTGTCTCCGCATTGCAAGTCCAAGTGCGTCTCCTATCGTCTCGGCCGTGCCCTTCTCCTGTTTCCGGCCTTCGTTCTCTCTCGGGCGCACAGCCCGTACTCCCTGCAGCCGCCCGCCTACGACTCCAACGTCGAGCACCCGGTGGCGCAGCCCAACAGACCCAGCCATCCCTCGCCAGTAATCCGATAAGTCCATAACATCCTCAGAAGTACCCCCACTCAGTGGAGTCCACCGTGCGAGCGCGCCAGCTTGGGTCCGCGCGCGAGCCCGTGGCCATCGTGCCTGGTTACCTGCGACCCTTCCGTTTCTGCCGGTCTATCGGCCCTATCATATTCCAAATATCATAAATATTGCTAACGCTTCCGCCCCTGTTACAAGTTCCGACGCTCCCGCATCTTCACAGTACCCTGTTGGACTTCGACTTCAGTGTCCGCAGCAGGGCCACGTATCCAGCTTATATCTCCGTCAACAAATACAAGTCTTCCGCTGCTTACTTCCGCATCTCGATATTACTCTTCCGCTCTTTGGTCGAACGGTCGACCGTCAACTAACTTCATGACGACAGCTGCAACAACTATGTCTCCATACGTCGTTGTTATGACGCAGGAGTAGACGTCTAGCGATCCTTTTGGCGGCTTTTACGCGCGAAAAATTTAGGGTACCTGTTGTGTTACATTTCTTGGTATACCCTACCGCGCGGATTCGCCCTGCACCACCACAACCTTCCATGGACTAGGGTACATGCGACACGTGTGAAGGCACATCGCTTGGTGTAGCCCTTGGATTATCTTTTATAAAGTCCATACCATTTGAGGGACAGGGCATCAGCGCAACTTTACGAGTCCCGCCATGTACCAGGCGGGTGTGATACCACGCCGCACATCTACAGGCTCAGTGCTTCTTACAAAACCAGTAGGAAAAGCTTTGACGGGTTCTAATGCGTACTACCAGCCGGCTCCTGTTAATGGACCACAGCGCCAGATGAAGTCTCCATTTCATGGAGCCATGGAGAACCGCTTTTCATACGAGCACAGCGGCGTTCAATATCAGTAGTTATCTATGGGGGTGAGACCCCTCGAGACCCCTGTCCGGGACCCCTACACTACGGCCAATAATTAACTCTATGAAAAGCTTATGTTTACTTGTATTAGAATGGCCCAACTGAGACGTGCAGTTCATGGAGCTGGCCAATTTTGTCCATCGTCGCTCCGACCCTGATGAAGAGTCAACGTCAACGGCGAGCTTACAGAGCTGGAGAAACAAATATCTGACGTTCTTCTTAATTGTTTAGGAATGCCCAATGCCATAACTTTCAGGCGCGACAAACTCGAGGAGGCAAATGACGACTCGACTATCTCGCCGCAAAACATTGAACCAAGCCTTAGCCCATCCCAGAAGCCTCTGTCAACAACGCAGAATGACAGACTTTACGTCTAATCGAATGAAAGACACCACTCGAAATCTCAATCTCCATGGGCGTGATCTCGATGGGCGTGATGTGGAGCTCTGGAAACACCTCATTTAAAGGCTTAAGCCAGCGTACACTATGTGCCCCCGTGCAACCGGACTTCACTGAACCATACACCCTGTGTCTTTGAGCCGACCCATGGGGCAGATAGGCCTCCCCTTCTCCCCGTCCCCAGCTTGCGTGACATCCAGGGTGTTGTGGAACGGACGTTCTACACCCACCAACCCATACAGCCGCACGCACGCAACCGCTACACGGTCAGCAGCTACACAGGCAGTAGCCGCTTGTAGATGTAAGCGGTAAAGTGGCTGCCGCCCGACATGGCGACGCCTGTGCATACTGCAACCAGTTCCAGGTCGCGGAAGCCAGCCGCTGCCATTTCCGTCCCCATGTTGGTTCTACCGCGCTGCACGATGGCGAGGCCCTGTACGCACATGGAGTGTGGTTCAGATGGACGCAGAGCGCAGAGCGCAAGACCAAGTATAAGGCATGTGTGCAACACGAACCTTGAGTTGCCTGCTTGCGTTCACCCTGGCCGCGAGCTCCTTGCGGTCGCCAGGGTTCCAACCCTCCCAGAAGGTGTAAAGGTGCGTTGTGCCATCCAGGCAATCGAGCGGCATCTGAGCAACCGATGCGTGCTGTATAACCGGCCACTTGGAAGCCACATAGTCAGCGGCATCTTCCCCTGCGGGATTCAAGTACACCTGTCAGGAATCGCCACGCTTGCAGCTATGTGCGGCCCCCCTCCTTACCATGACTTTCCAAGAAGGAAGAGTATAAAACCTGGCGGTATATCCCCATGGCATCGTAGGTCCTGCCAGCATCCAGCTCGAAGCCCCAGGCGTACTGCAAGCCAAGCAGAGCGGCGTGTACCAGCGCCCTCCCGAGGCCCGCGCCGGGGTCCACTAAAACACTGACCGAGCACATGCCAGTGAGAAGGATAAGAAGCGCGAAGACGATGGAGGTACCCTTGTTGGTCAGCGTGCCGTATAGGCCGTCCCCTCCATTGTTACCGCCGCCCGCCAGGTTCTGGATGTGTGGTAAGCAAGGGGTAAACTCACATCGGTTTTCACCTGTTGTGTGCTCGCAAGCGGCGGGGGTTCCCTTAGCATACCTCCGCAGATGTCCATTTCATGTGTGCGGCTGCGACGGCCTTGGCGGTTGGTTGGATTTCAACGGGCGCGGCCGTTTCTGCAAAGTGCAACTACACTTCATCAGTGCCAGGGCAATACCAATAGTCAAAAAGCAACGCTCACCCCCCATCCGCTGGTAGGCCGCAGCAATGAGCATATCCGCCGTCTTCCCGCTGGCAGGGAGCCGTACAACACCGCTGGGATCACGAAGCCTGCTGAGCACGTCCACATCGCCCTAGGGATGCGGTGTCAGCCGTCATCAGTTGTGTGACGAAGGGGGGAAGCGGGACATAGTTGATTTTCGATTGGGGCAACGGGATTAGGTTATGGCGGGCCGGCTAGCCCTTTCCAATCGGCTATGGCCCGCAATGGGGTAATACTGCTGCTATACTGGTGCTATACACGTTCCCAAACCCTACCTACCCTGCCCCTTTCATCGCAGCAGCCAGGCACACGAATGGCGGTGTGCAAGCACATGAACCCTGCTATACTGCCGCCATACGGCACGTTCCCAGGTCGCAATGCCGTACCTGCACGTTCGTGCGCGCTTCGCTCGCCTGGCCGCTGACGATGCCGTTCATGTGGGCGACCTGCACGCCACCGCCGCCCGAGGGCCAGTCACCGCCGCCGCCGTTGGGGCCCACAACCACCGGCGGGGTAGCCCCGGCCTCCTAACGCGTCAGGTGATTGGCGGAGGGGGAAGGCGGGGAAGGGTTGCGTTCCGATTGGCTTTGGCCCATGCGCATGAACCCTGCTATACTGCCGCCATACTGCACGTTCCCAGGTCGCAATGCCGTACCTGCACGTCCGTGCGCGCTTCGCTCGCCTGGCCGCTGACCATGCCGTTCATGTGGGCGACCTGCACGCCACCGCCGCCCGAGGGCCAGTCACCGCCGCCGCCGCCCAGTCCCACAACCAACGGCGGGGTAGCCCCGGCCTCCTAACGCGTCAGGTGATTGGCGGAGGGGGAAGGCGGGGGGAAGGGTTGCGTTCCGATTGGCTTTGGCCCATGCGCATGAACCTGCTACACTGCCGCCATACTGCACGTTCCCAGGTCGCAATGCCGTACCTGCACGTTCGTGCGCGCTTCGCTCGCCTGGCCGCTGACGATGCCGTTCATGTGGGCGACCTGCACGCCACCGCCGCCCGAGGGCCAGTCACCGCCGCCGCCGTTGGGGCCCACAACCACCGGCGGGGTAGCCCCGGCCTCCTAACGCGTCAGGTGATTGGCGGAGGGGGAAGGCGGGGAAGGGTTGCGTTCCGATTGGCTTTGGCCCATGCGCATGAACCCTGCTATACTGCCGCCATACTGCACGTTCCCAGGTCGCAATGCCGTACCTGCACGTCCGTGCGCGCTTCGCTCGCCTGGCCGCTGACCATGCCGTTCATGTGGGCGACCTGCACGCCACCGCCGCCCGAGGGCCAGTCACCGCCGCCGCCGTTCAGGCCCACAACCACCGGCGGGGTAGCCCCGGCCTCCTAACGCGTCAGGTGATTGGCGGAGGGGGAAGGCGGGGAAGGGTTGCGTTCCGATTGGCTTTGGCCCATGCGCATGAACCCTGCTATACTGCCGCCATACTGCACGTTCCCAGGTCGCAATGCCGTACCTGCACGTCCGTGCGCGCTTCGCTCGCCTGGCCGCTGACCATGCCGTTCATGTGGGCGACCTGCACGCCACCGCCGCCCGAGGGCCAGTCACCGCCGCCGCCGTTCAGGCCCACAACCACCGGCGGGGTAGCCCCGGCCTCCTAACGCGTCAGGTGATTGGCGGAGGGGAAGGCGGGGGAAGGGTTGCGTTCCGATTGGCTTTGGCCCATGCGCATGAACCTGCTACACTGCCGCCATACTGCACGTTTCCCAGGTCGCAATGCCGTACCTGCACGTCCGTGCGCGCTTCGCTCGCCTGGCCGCTGACCATGCCGTTCTTGTGGGCGACCTGCGCGCCACCGCCGCCCGAGGGCCAGTCACCGCCGCCGCCGCCCAGGCCCACAACCACCGGCGGGGTAGCCCCGGCCTCCTAACGCGTCAGGTGATTGGCGGAGGGGGAAGGCGGGGGAAGGGTTGCGTTCCGATTGGCTTTGGCCCATGCGCATGAACCCTGCTATACTGCCGCCATACTGCACGTTTCCCAGGTCGCAATGCCGTACCTGCACGTCCGTGCGCGCTTCGCTCGCCTGGCCGCTGACCATGCCGTTCTTGTGGGCGACCTGCGCGCCACCGCCGCCCGAGGGCCAGTCACCGCCGCCGCCGCCCAGGCCCACAACCACCGGCGGGGTAGCCCCGGCCTCCTAACGCGTCAGGTGATTGGCGGAGGGGGAAGGCGGGGGAAGGGTTGCGTTCCGATTGGCTTTGGCCCATGCGCATGAACCCTGCTATACTGCCGCCATACTGCACGTTTCCCAGGTCGCAATGCCGTACCTGCACGTCCGTGCGCGCTTCGCTCGCCTTGCCGCTGACCATGCCGTTCATGTGGGCGACCTGCACGCCACCGCCGCCCGAGGGCCAGTCACCGCCGCCGCCGCCCAGGCCCACAAACACCGGCGGGGTAGCCCCGGCCTCCTAACGCGTCAGGTGATTGGCGGAGGGGAAGGCGGGGGAAGGGTTGCGTTCCGATTGGCTTTGGCCCATGCGCATGAACCCTGCTATACTGCCGCCATACTGCACGTTTCCCAGGTCGCAATGCCGTACCTGCACGTCCATGCGCGCTTCGCTCGCCTGGCCGCTGACCATGCCGTTCATGTGGGCGACCTGCACGCCACCGCCGCCCGAGGGCCAGTCACCGCCGCCGCCGCCCAGGCCCACAACCACCGGCGGGGTAGCCCCGGCCTCCTAACGCGTCAGGTGATTGGCGGAGGGGGAAGGCGGGGGGA
The DNA here is from genome assembly GCA_003117195.1 of Eudorina sp. 2006-703-Eu-15. Classification (NCBI taxonomy): domain Eukaryota; kingdom Viridiplantae; phylum Chlorophyta; class Chlorophyceae; order Chlamydomonadales; family Volvocaceae; genus Eudorina; species Eudorina sp. 2006-703-Eu-15. The sequence continues at coordinate 13,338 of BDSI01000025.1, read as the reverse complement.
AGGGTTGCGTTCCGATTGGCTTTGGCCCATGCGCATGAACCCTGCTATACTACCGCCATACTGCACGTTTCCCAGGTCGCAATGCCGTACCTGCACGTCCGTGCGCGCTTCGCTCGCCTGGCCGCTGACCATGCCGTTCATGTGGGCGACCTGCGCGCCACCGCCGCCCGAGGGCCAGTCACCGCCGCCGCCGCCCAGGCCCACAACCACCGGCGGGGTAGCCCCGGCCTCCTAACGCGTCAGGTGATTGGCGGAGGGGGAAGGCGGGGAAGGATTGCGTTCCGATTGGCTTTGGCCCATGCGCATGAACCCTGCTATACTGCCGCCATACTGCACGTTTCCCAGGTCGCAATGCCGTACCTGCACGTCCGTGCGCGCTTCGCTCGCCTGGCCGCTGACCATGCCGTTCTTGTGGGCGACCTGCGCGCCACCGCCGCCCGAGGGCCAGTCACCGCCGCCGCCGCCCAGGCCCACAACCACCGGCGGGGTAGCCCCGGCCTCCTAACGCGTCAGGTGATTGGCGGAGGGGGAAGGCGGGGGGAAGGGTTGCGTTCCGATTGGCTTTGGCCCATGCGCATGAACCCTGCTATACTGCCGCCATACTGCACGTTTCCCAGGTCGCAATGCCGTACCTGCACGTCCGTGCGCGTTTCGCTCGCCTGGCCGCTGACCATGCCGTTCTTGTGGGCGACCTGCGCGCCACCGCCGCCCGAGGGCCAGTCACCGCCGCCGCCGCCCAGGCCCACAACCACCGGCGGGGTAGCCCCGGCCTCCTAACGCGTCAGGTGATTGGCGGAGGGGGAAGGCGGGGGGAAGGGTTGCGTTCCGATTGGCTTTGGCCCATGCGCATGAACCCTGCTATACTGCCGCCATACTGCACGTTTCCCAGGTCGCAATGCCGTACCTGCACGTCCGTGCGCGCTTCGCTCGCCTTGCCGCTGACCATGCCGTTCATGTGGGCGACCTGCGCGCCACCGCCGCCCGAGGGCCAGTCACCGCCGCCGCCGCCCAGGCCCACAAACACCGGCGGGGTAGCCCCGGCCTCCTAACGCGTCAGGTGATTGGCGGAGGGGGAAGGCGGGGAAGGGTTGCGTTCCGATTGGCTTTGGCCCATGCGCATGAACCCTGCTATACTGCCGCCATACTGCACGTTTCCCAGGTCGCAATGCCGTACCTGCACGTCCGTGCGCGCTTCGCTCGCCTGGCCGCTGACCATGCCGTTCATGTGGGCGACCTGCACGCCACCGCCGCCCGAGGGCCAGTCACCGCCGCCGCCGCCCAGGCCCACAACCAACGGCGGGGTAGCCCCGGCCTCCTAACGCGTCAGGTGATTGGCGGAGGGGGAAGGCGGGGGGAAGGGTTGCGTTCCGATTGGCTTTGGCCCATGCGCATGAACCCTGCTATACTGCCGCCATACTGCACGTTTCCCAGGTCGCAATGCCGTACCTGCACGTCCGTGCGCGCTTCGCTCGCCTGGCCGCTGACCATGCCGTTCATGTGGGCGACCTGCGCGCCACCGCCGCCCGAGGGCCAGTCACCGCCGCCGCGGCCCAGGCCCACAAACACCGGCGGGGTAGCCCCGGCCTCCTAACGCGTCAGGTGATTGGCGGAGGGGGAAGGCGGGGGAAGGGTTGCGTTCCGATTGGCTTTGGCCCATGCGCATGAACCCTGCTATACTGCCGCCATACTGCACGTTTCCCAGGTCGCAATGCCGTACCTGCACGTCCGTGCGCGCTTCGCTCGCCTTGCCGCTGACGATGCCGTTCATGTGGGCGACCTGCACGCCACCGCCGCCCGAGGGCCAGTCACCGCCGCCGCCGCCCAGGCCCACAAACACCGGCGGGGTAGCCCCGGCCTCCTAACGCGTCAGGTGATTGGCGGAGGGGGAAGGCGGGGGGAAGGGTTGCGTTCCGATTGGCTTTGGCCCATGCGCATGAACCCTGCTATACTGCCGCCATACTGCACGTTTCCCAGGTCGCAATGCCGTACCTGCACGTCCGTGCGCGCTTCGCTCGCCTGGCCGCTGACCATGCCGTTCATGTGGGCGACCTGCGCGCCACCGCCGCCCGAGGGCCAGTCACCGCCGCCGCCGCCCAGGCCCACAAACACCGGCGGGGTAGCCCCGGCCTCCTAACGCGTCAGGTGATTGGCGGAGGGGGAAGGCGGGGGGAAGGGTTGCGTTCCGATTGGCTTTGGCCCATGCGCATGAACCCTGCTATACTGCCGCCATACTGCACGTTTCCCAGGTCGCAATGCCGTACCTGCACGTCCGTGCGCGCTTCGCTCGCCTTGCCGCTGACCATGCCGTTCATGTGGGCGACCTGCGCGCCACCGCCGCCCGAGGGCCAGTCACCGCCGCCGCCGCCCAGGCCCACAACCACCGGCGGGGTAGCCCCGGCCTCCTAACGCGTCAGGTGATTGGCGGAGGGGGAAGGCGGGGGGAAGGGTTGCGTTCCGATTGGCTTTGGCCCATGCGCATGAACCCTGCTATACTGCCGCCATACTGCACGTTTCCCAGGTCGCAATGCCGTACCTGCACGTCCGTGCGCGCTTCGCTCGCCTTGCCGCTGACGATGCCGTTCATGTGGGCGACCTGCACGCCACCGCCGCCCGAGGGCCAGTCACCGCCGCCGCCGCCCAGGCCCACAAACACCGGCGGGGTAGCCCCGGCCTCCTAACGCGTCAGGTGATTGGCGGAGGGGGAAGGCGGGGGGAAGGGTTGCGTTCCGATTGGCTTTGGCCCATGCGCATGAACCCTGCTATACTGCCGCCATACTGCACGTTTCCCAGGTCGCAATGCCGTACCTGCACGTCCGTGCGCGCTTCGCTCGCCTGGCCGCTGACCATGCAGTTAGCGTTGGCAATGGTTGCTGGGGACTGGGCGGCACGGTCCGTGCCGTGTCCCGTCGGAGCAGCCGCCACTTTGCTCGACGGGTGTTTGGCTAAGAGGGAAGCCGAACCAGGGTGGAGTTGTGAACCGGCAGATGCGAATAGCACATTTGACGCTGCCGCCAGAGCAACGGCAGCGGCATGAATCTGCTCCGTCTGGTTGGTGGCGTCTTTTGCCTCCAACGCCCTACGGGCCATTTTGGTCGCTCGCTCGGCAGCTGAAAGGGCCTCAACCGCCCCGTCGACCGATACCCGGGCCCTCTTAGGGGCTTTCACAAGGCCTAGCGCGTCCGGGTTCTCGCCTGTCGCAGAGGTACGAACACGGGCAAGGGCAAGGGCAAGGATTACACGCGGGCAGGGGTGACACACTTGCGACCAGTCATGCGCCCAGATGTATTATTGACATACCTCTCCTCCGCTGTCGCGACTTCACCCAGGATTCGTTAACCCGGCCGTGTAGGTATGTGACGCATTTCCTGCCTATAATGTCTGTGGTCTTGATGTCTTTTGACGCCGTTCCACTGTATCTTTCCAATAACTTAGTCTGCTGCAGCAAACACCGCCTTTCTGACTCAGGAACCTCAGCTCCTGAGCCGTAGCGACAAAGCTGTTGCCCAAGTTGAATCCCTGTGGCCAGATGGCACTTGCAGAACACTCGTTCTGCGCTCGCCCTACTCCTTGGATCCAGTCCTAGTCAATAATCATGTCGGTAATATAATAATCCTCGGGTCTATGACAACCTGCCTGAGTCTGTCTGTCGGTCGAGGGTTCAAATCGTTGCAAGGTGGCCGTTGGCTCACGTCACGATCCGTACCATTCTCTCTGTGACCGCTGTCCCCTGGAAGTGTAGGTGACCCGTTTTCTTGGAGCGAACACTGACCAATTGCGCTTTCCTTGGTGTCCCATGTGCCATGCACGTGTTGCGCATGCCTGAACAAAAGACGTCTCCGCCGACCAAGACCAACTCCCAGAACCCAATGAAATCCGTCAGCGTACCCACAACCAGGGCGCCGCGCCGCGCTGTAGTGGACGTTTGGAGGAGGCTGCAGGGGGTTGCGGCCTTGAAGGTCCCCCGGACACATTGGTTGCCCGACACCCAAATTTGGATGTTCGGGTGGTGGATGGTCGGGTAGAGTGTGGGGCTTCCGCCCTCGGTGGAGGACACTGAATAGCTCAAGTGCGTGGCCTTTCTCCTGTGTATGTTACGCTCGGTGCGGCTGTCTAGAGTTTGCCCCTGTGGAGAGATGTTGTAGGTCTATTTGGTGTGGTAGCACGCAGCATTGCCGTGACCGGTGGCCCATTTCCTCAACACTCCTTGGGTTCGGGACCTCAGTCCTTACGCGCACGGTGCAAAATGGTTTTGTTTGCAACCGCCCGCATAGTGTTTGGCAACAACTGGACGGATTGCCGCTTGCCCCCAACCCCACCGGACGACAGTTTGGGGCCTGCACTCTCAGAAACGGTTAGGCACTATCCCTGCGCCATCTCCCTTCTAACCCCTAGTCTCCGATCACCCTTCTGAAAGGACGGAGGCCCTACACGCCAAGCACGCTTCCATGAACCACGATGTCAGGTGCCGACGCCCCCTGTACCTCAGCCACGGCGCGTAGCATTCAAGGGAACCCCAGGAGCTTCCCCCGAAACAACGTCCCTCACAAGGATACCGAAGAAAACACGAGTGTACACCCGCACGACACACACACACACACACACACACACACACACACACACACACACACACACACACACACACACACACACACACACACACACACACACACACACACACACACACACGAGCTCCCGTCATGCCATCCACGGGCCGCCACTCAAAGAGAAATGAACCAGTGGACAACTCTAAGTTCAGCTGCTAGCCCCCACAGCCGACACCCATAAACCAAACAGCACCTCACGCAAGGCTAGCACCCGAACAGGCGCAACCCAGACTGCTGGGCGTACTCCTCATAATTGGACGGCTGCCACTCACGAATCGAGCGCGACAGCACGCTCACGCTGGGCGGCTGCGCCTGGCCGCCCTGCTGATACTCTCGCTGCAGATCAGACCACGCCGCTGCCAGGTCCATGACCTCGTGCTGCATCTGAGCCGCGCCCGCAGCCGCCTCCTTGCTGAGCGGTTGACCATGAATGCGCCGATGCAGCGCGTATATCACAGTCTTACGGAAGTTTATTTCTTTAATCATCTCCCTTCCGCTCCTCCATACCGACCGAAGCTCGGGGTGCTCCAGGACGCAGAGTGGGGCTAGTCGCCCCTCACGCTTTGGCAGCAGTACCCCCTCCGTCCACTCGAGCCATAGATCCTCCACAGACCGATACTCTGCGTGGTCGGCATGAACAGCGGATATGCATCAGCGAGGGCAGGTGGACACAAGCTGCCTCTGGTAGAATCTAAGACTCCAACTTCCGGCCCGGACCCGTAAGCACTTACTGTCCAGTTGGTTGAATTCGCCAGACCAGTCCGTCCACTGCGAATGAGCGGGTCCATCACGGCCCGTGCCAAGGACGTTCGGGATGACCCACCCCGGCGCCAAGTGAAACGACAGCTGCTTCTCCACGACGCACCCCTTGGCGTCGGCGCCACGGCCTACAACTCTGAGGTAGCATATGGTGCTTGAAGCGGCTGGCTCCATTGCAATCCGTGGCTGCTCGACAAGTGTAGAAAGTGAAGGTGGAGAGGGCTCCCTAGCTTTAGCTCCGCTCCCGCCAGGCGCCTCATTGCCATTCCCGCCAGGTGTCACGTCAGCGGCGGCCTCCTTCAATGCAGTGGTAAGAAGTCTCTGCCGACGTTGTAGCCGCATCGCTTTCAGCGACCGCTTAGCGAAGAAGCCCACCTTGTCCGCCTCTGCATGAGCAATCTGGGCGGCCCCAGACCCGGAAGTGCGCGCGAGTAGAGCGGTCTGCGCCAGACTAGCAGCATCGGCTGCACTCCTTGACACAGCGTTTAGTGCGTCAGCGAGCTGTAACCCAGTATTGAGCTGCTCGGCGCGAAGCCGATCAAACTGCTGCACCAGAGGGCGAACCTGAAGCTGCAACTGCTGCTGCAACTGCTGCTGCAGCTGGCTGCAGACGGTCTGCTCCACCACGGGCACAAGAGCTCGAATCAGTGAAGCCCGGTATGGAGTCAAATCCTGCACGACACCAGCTGTGGTGCTGCGGATGGGGCTCTGGCCTGCTGTCACGGCGCCAAGATCGCGGGCCCCGCCGCCGGCCTGCATGCTCCCGGGGGGAGCCGAAACGAGGTTGGGTCAGATTGGCTATGGCCCGCAACGGCTGAACTGCAGCTGTACTGCTGCTATACTGGAGCTATACTAGCAAGTTACCAGTTCGCCCCTACCTCCCCTGCCCCTTTCATCGCAGCAGCCAGGCAGACGAATGGCGGTGTGCAAGCACATGAATACTGCTATACTGCCCCCATACTGCACGTTCCCATGGCGCACTGACGTACCTGCACGTCCGTGCGCGCTGCCCTCGCGTGGCTGCTGGCCATGCCGTGCATGTGGGCGGCCTGCACGCCGCCGCCGCCCACTGGCCAGCCACCGCAGCCGCCGCCGCCCAGGCCCACAACCGCCGGCGGGTTAGCCCCCTCCTAACGCGTCGGGTGATTGGCGGAGGGGGAAAGCGGGGCAGGGTTGGGTTCCACTTGGCTTTGGCAAGTGCATGAACCTGCTATACTGCCGCCGTACTGCCCCCATACTGCACGTTCCCATGGCGCACTGACGTACCTGCACGTCCGTGCGCGCTGCCCTCGCGTGGCTGCTGGCCATGCCGTGCATGTGGGCGACCTGCACGCCGCCGCCGCCCACTGGCCAGCCACCGCAGCCGCCGCCGCCCAGGCCCACAACCGCCGGCGGGGTAGCCCCGTCCTCCTAAGCGTCGGGTGATTGGCGGAGGGGGAAAGCGGGGCAGGGTTGGGTTGGATTTGGGGCAACGTGTCAATGGTGTGGCGAGCCGCACCCCCCTACTGTTCAAACCCGAGGCCCCCATAGCACAGAGCTGGGACTGTACTGCTGCTGTACTGGTGCTATACTGGCACGTTACCAGTTCGCCCCTACCTCCCCTGCCCCTTTCATCGCAGCAGCCAGGCAGATGAATGGCGGTGTGCAAGCACATAAATACTGCTATACTGCCGCCATACTGCATGTTCCCATGCCGCACTGCCGTACCTGCACGTCTGTGCGCGGTGCCCTCGCGTGGCTGCTGGCCATGCCGTGCATGTGGGCGACCTGCACGCCGCCGCCGCCCACTGGCCAGCCACCGCAGCCGCCGCCGCCCAGGCCCACAACCGCCGGCGGGTTAGCCCCCTCCTAACGCGTCGGGTGATTGGCGGAGGGGGAAAGCGGGGCAGGGTTGGGTTCCACTTGGCTTTGGCAAGTGCATGAACCTGCTATACTGCCGCCGTACTGCCCCCATACTGCACGTTCCCATGGCGCACTGACGTACCTGCACGTCCGTGCGCGCTGCCCTCGCGTGGCTGCTGGCCATGCCGTGCATGTGGGCGACCTGCACGCCGCCGCCGCCCACTGGCCAGCCACCGCAGCCGCCGCCGCCCAGGCCCACAACCGCCGGCGGGTTAGCCCCCTCCTAACGCGTCGGGTGATTGGCGGAGAGGAAAGCGGGGCAGGGTTGGGTTTGATTTGGGGCAACGTGTCAATGGTGTGGCGAGCCGCACCCCCCTACCCTGCCGCCTACTGTTTAAACCCGAGGCCCCCATAGCACAGAGCTGGGATTGTACTGCTGCTGTACTGGTGCTATACTGGCACGTTACCAGTTTGCCCCCAAATCTCATGCCCCTTTCATCGCAGCAGCCAGGCACACGAATGGATGTGGACAAGCACATGAACCTGCTACACTGCCGCCATACTGCACGTTCCCATGGCGCACTGCCGTACCTGCACGTTCGTGCGCGCTGCCCTCGCATCCAAGGATCCGGCACCAGAGCTGCTTGTTGCGAGGTTCAATGCTGACGCAGTCAGTCCCTGATGGAAATCTTTGACGGCCTGTGGGCGCTCAGACGAAGAACGATTATTAACCTACGATGAGTCATTTGCTTATCAGGGACTGGAATGGGTGCCAGGTTTGAGAAATACCTTACTTCTCACCTTCATAGCGAGCACGGCCGACGTCGGCTCCTTGCCCTCACACACCATCACGCGGGGGAGTATGACACCCGATCGCGCATTGGCCATTGCTTCGTCCCGGTGGCGCCGAATGGCGACAGCGGCGCCGTCCGAACCCATGGTCCGCTTGCAGTGCTGTGTATAGCTGTCCATGTGCTTGCAGTACGCCAGCTGGATTGCGCACCACCGGGCAGTACGCCACTGTTGACCCATTTCCGCAGCCACGTTGTCCTGAATGAAGAGAACAAAGCAAGGGAATGGCAAAATGTTCAACAAGGCGTCCAAATGGAAAACAACAGCAGCAAGATGGCCCGCGCAACCCCACCTGCATAGCGGGTTGTCAGGGTACGCCTCAAGGAAGAACGGCAGGTCCTGGAAAAAAGCAGGCTCCAGGACCGACACATACAGGCGCAGCATCTTTTCACCAGCCAGGTCCCGGTCTGCCTCCTTCGCGGACTTGTTTTTCTGTCATGGGCAACGAGCAGAGAAGGAACATTGTAGTGAAGTGTTCCTGCGCTGTGGAGCAATACCCATTGCCCCGCCAACAAGCAAGCATGGGTGCTCACCTTCACCAGCTCGGCCAGCATATGGTGCGCCCAACGGAAGGGGGAGTCCTCGACCACTTCCGAGAACTCAGGGAATTGGTCGGGGTGGAGGTCGGAGCGTGGGGTGTAGTAAGAGGCGCGTCCATGAAGTCGGCCATGTTCGCCAGTGCGCCAGCACCTGGTAGCATGGCGTAACACTTGGTCATCACCTTCAACTCCCAAAGGCCCACGTCCTGAAGCTCTTGCTTGTCCGTGCTGTACTTGGTGCGCATCCAAAGGGGTCCGATCTTGCGGTACAGGTGCGTCACCTGTTGAGCGTGGATGTCAGCGGCCTCGTGTGCACGGGCCACATCGTTGTGATGCTAGGTCTTGCTGAGCCGACTTGTCACCACACCGCTGTTCACCAGCTGGAAAGAGGTCAAGCGAGGGTGGGCGTGCGGCCGGCGGGCAGGGGGAGGGTAGATCACAAGCGCATAAATAGGGGACGCCACAATTTGTACAAGAACGTTATAGGCCTTGTGGTTGAGTGGGCAAGCGACAACGGGTGGCGGTTAGGCGATTGGCAGGCAGGGCAGGTGGGTGGGTGAGTGGCAGGAGACTGAGACATAACACACCAATCCCCTTACCATCCAGTCGTAGTAGGCATCTTTGCCACTGGTGACAGGTGGATGTCCGCAGCCCCGCACAGTCTCGCTTGCACCGGTGTCAGTAACCTCTACGTGGACCCCAATCACTTCCTGCTGCATGTAGATCAGCAGCACCAGCCACATCACGGGCACCTGTGCCACTCCTTGGCACGCGTGGCGACCAGATGATACAGCTCGTTGCCCGCCCCAGTCTTGGCCGCCGAGGTCGCAAAGACGCAAACTGGCATGTCGACGTCTGGAATCATGCACTTGTCATTGGCACGTACGGGAAGTACGCCATGGTGTGGTACATCAGGTCCCGCACACTGCACCCCCGTGCAAAGTTCTGCATGGGCAGGCAGGTTTCGAAAGCTGAGCGGAACCCTTGCCAGGCGGCCTCCTCAGTCTTCCGGTCCGGGCCAGCCCAGAAATCTGACAGGCGCTTCAGCTGCTCCACCGTAGTAGCTCCGGCATGGAACCCCCATGTCCTTCCTGAGGACGGCACGAGTGGTGCAGTTCGGATTGGGTGCCGTGGACCAAAGACCTGTTAGCATTGCTGCCCCACGGATGCCAGCCTCCCGCGTCATCAAACCCCGTCCCACCCAATCCGGCCCCTTCGTTCCAACCAACGAACCACCTAACCGACCCACCAAAAAGACCCTAAATGCTTCGAGGATCCAGCCCTGAAACTCACCTGTTGCCATGGTTGCGTAGATTTTCGGTCTCTTATACCTCCTTCAGCAGCGCCTTAACGGTCGGATCCTTGTGGACGGAGAGATCCTCTGGCAAGGCGCTGCCGTGATCAGGGAGTGCTGTGTCTCCTGCAGCCAGCCCAGAGCGTTTACCCACGCCCTACAGGCCGCATAGCTCAAGCCTGAGGCGTATACAGGGTGAAAGACATAGTAAGTGTCCAAAAGCTTTAAGATGCCATGCCGGAACCGTGATAGGCATTTGTAATTCAACAAGGTGGAGGAACCCTGTAACGCACCCGAGCAGGATGGCTGGGCCTCCATGTCACTTCCGCCACTCTCATCACCGGCAGTTGTCACCCCTGTCGTCCCTGAAGCGTCCTGCCGTAGTTGAGCCGCTGAACCACCCCAGCACGTAAGCGCACGAGGAAGGTGTATATCCGACCAGGAGTTGCAATGAAATGCCCAGCACCGTAAACCTCAATCTCACGCTCGGTGCTGGTGTACGCAGGCGCATACTCCTTGAAGTCCTTCATCGCGTCCATGGCCCTACTTGCACAAAGTATTAATGGTTAGGCGCAATGCTGAGGTGCACAGCCGGCACTGGCATAGTACGCACCTGTTGTAGTACTGGCTAAAGGTGCCCTTGACCCCGGCAGCTTCGTCAGCACGGCCCCCACGGCATGAGTTCGGAACCGTTGTGCCCATGGGTGCTGAGAGGCGTTGCGCGCCTCGCTGCTGACACTGGCGAAGTCGATCCCAACACCTGACACGTGAGCTGCTGAGCTCCAGCCAGGTCTAGATTCTCCCGAGCATTGCGTGTCGCCCGCTCATCCAGCTCCTTATACCGTGCCAGCGCCGCAGTCAATTTCTGTGCCCTACGAATTGAAAACAAGCGGGGCCGCATACAAGTGTCAAGACATGTCGTCCCCTTTGACTGGATTAGGCAAGCTAAATTCCTCTAAGGCAGCTAGCATGACGTTGGATTAGTTCCGCAACACTCACTTTGGCGGCTGAAAAGCCCAGCCAGTTTTTACGTGCTGGTAGGGAAACAGCGCGATAAGGCTGTGTCGCGGATTCCGGCCTAGATGGCGGCTGTTGTGACAGCGTAGGAGGTAGTACGAGCGGCTGCGGGGCCGCTGGCCGCCTGCAACAAGCGATACCAGGGACCTTAACGAGGCAGTTAAAAGCACATGCACAAGATGTTGCATAATCGTACTACATTGCATGACATGATCCAAGCAAGCATGTACCTGCGTTTGGGAGTTTTTCCGGATGGTGATGTGTCCGGTGTGGACCCAGGCTTGGCACACTTGACCGGGCCACGGACAGGAGACGCGTCACTGCAGCTGGCGGACTCATCGCTGTCCTCCTCACCACGGCGCCCCTTGCGGCGCTGTCGTTTGCCCACATGCCGCCTTCCCACTGTAACATCCTGAGTGCTAGGGATTCCAGCAACTGTGCCAAGGTAGGCTGCCGCCTCAGCCAGCCAACGCTGAGCCACATCTCGCGGATCCTCGTCATCGCCACCATCATCCTGTGCTCCCTGCAAAGCGCCTCTGGGCGCTGACGGCATGCCGGGTGTAGCGCCAGGGCCGCCAGGCGCCAGCGGCGGCTGCCCACCAAGCTGAGGGCCAGCGCCTCCGGGCGCTGACGGCATGCCGGGTGTAGCGCCAGGGCCGCCAGGCGCCAGCGGCGGCTGCCCACCAAGCTGAGGGCCAGCGCCTCTGGGCGCTGACGGCATGCCGGTGTAGCGCCAGGGCCGCCAGGCGCCAGCGGCGGCTGCCCACCAAGCTGAGGGCCAGCGCTGACAGCATGCCGGGTGTAGCGCCAGGGCGCCAGGCGCCAGCGGCGGCTGCCACCAAGCTGAGGGCCAGCGCCTCTGGGCGCTGACGGCATGCCGGTGTAGCGCCAGGGCCGCCAGGCGCCAGCGGCGGCTGCCCACCAAGCTGAGGGCCAGCGCCTCCGGCGCTGACGGCATGCCGGGTGTAGCGCCACAGGCGCCAGCGGCGGCTGCTGAGGGCCAGCGCTGACGGCATGCGGGTGTAGCGCCAGGGCCGCAGGCGCCAGCGGCGGCTGCCCACCAAGCTGAGGCCAGCGCCTCCGGGCGCTGACGGCATGCCGGGTGTAGCGCCAGGGCCGCCAGGCGCCAGCGGCGGCTGCCACCAAGCTGGGCCAGCGCCTCTGGGCGCTGACGGCATGCCGGTGTAGCGCCAGGGCCGCAGGCGCCAGCGGCGGCTGCCCACCAAGCTGAGGGCCAGCGCCTCCGGGCGCTGACGGCATGCCGGTGTAGCGCCAGGGCCGCCAGGCGCCAGCGGCGGCTGCCCACCAAGCTGAGGGCCAGCGCCTCGGGCGCTGACGGCATGCCGGGTGTAGCGCCAGGGCCGCCAAGCGGCGGCTGCCACCAAGCTGAGGGCCAGCGCCTCTGGGCGCTGACGGCATGCCGGGTGTAGCGCCAGGGCGCCAGGCGCCAGCGGCGGCTGCCCACCAAGCTGAGGGCCAGCGCCTCCGGTTATCACTGAGTGACGCCGTTTGTCCCGTCGAAGCTCAACGTCCACCACGTTCTCCCGGATGGTGCCGCCCCGCCGTTGTGCTGCACACCAGGCGCCCGCCCAAGACGCCGGACCACTGGGTACAGGATCCCGTTCTCATGCCAAAGCACGACACTCGAGCCATGGCTAAGGCCGCGAGGTAGAGGGTCCACATCCATTACCATCCGAAAGCCAGGTGCGGTGCAGCCGTTGGCATGAACGGTGACGGACGGCGCCCCTGCCATGCTGCTTAGTGGCATGTGGACAGTGAAACCCGGGAATGTTGGGTAGGCCCACACAAGGCCCTCGAACGGCTCCACTAGGTACACAGTTGTAATACCAAGCCTCCCTAGAGCCACTGCCACCAATCGAAGGGCAGCACAAAGCCCGACCGTCCCAGACAGTTGCTCGGTAGACGATTCGGTGCCGCCCGTCAGCACTGCCCTCCATGCAGGCGACATAAGCTCCGCGTTCATGGCTGTTTCTCTGAAGAAGCTGGTTTTTCGCGTGGACGCAAGCACTCCCTCCAGCGCTGCGATGGTGCAGTCGGCTGCACTTGCAGCGCAGCTCAGAAGGCCCTGAAGAGGGTAACTGTCCGCAGCAATTTAGATCCGGCGCCGAGAGCTCCGAGCAGGCGCGCGCCCGGTGCAGCTGGTGTTCCATGCTTGCCGAGCCAGCAGTTGAATCCATTGCGCCTGGGGGCAAAGTCGCCGCTTCAGGACTGATGCCATGCTGCTGCACGACGCCGTGCCGTCGCCTGAAGCATATGAGCCGCTGCACCGGGAGTGAGATGGTGAGTAGCTGCTTCGTCTTCGCCGTGAGGCCACGCGTGCCATTCATAATGTGGGCGTGGAACTCAGCGACCCGTTGGACGCTGGCGCCGTTGGCGGCAAAGTTGGCAAGAATGCGGCGCACATGCCAAA